>JAOWBL010000022.1:2516132-2527335 GCA_028564865.1 Zenarchopterus dispar | reverse complement strand
ACATCAGCACATATAACAATACATATATATATATATATATATATATATATATATATATATATATGACACAAAAACTTGTGATATGCTTTAGTTTCTGGACCAATTAAATAGTTATTGGTGGGTTTTTAAAGAAGTGATGGGTGGAACCCAGACAGCAGACACACTTGGGTCTAATCTGGGTTATTTTGGGCATTTAAACACAAGTTAAGCCCAGTTAATCACTATTGTGACGCCAAAACAAAATGAAGATTTGGTCCATGTGTTGAGGAAGTGGAGCTAAGTTTAGACAGCCGTTCTCATCATGAGTTAATGTTGTTAATCACAGCCAAATGTGGGCCAAAGAAACTGCAGACGTGGGCTTGGTTTGGGCCAAACTTTCTTTGCTACCTGGGAACTTTTTTCTTATTTTTAATCTATCAAGGTATCCTGGCTTTAAAACAATTGGAATATTCCTTAAATGGGACATTTTGTTGATTTTAATGGTTCATTGTTTTAGTTTTGCGGAAGGAGAAGGAGGGTCTACTGTTACTGGTCTTTTTTTTTGC
This sequence comes from Zenarchopterus dispar, assembly GCA_028564865.1. Lineage (NCBI taxonomy): Eukaryota > Metazoa > Chordata > Actinopteri > Beloniformes > Zenarchopteridae > Zenarchopterus > Zenarchopterus dispar. Next base: position 2,526,790 of record JAOWBL010000022.1, on the reverse strand, counting down.
TCCTCTGTCTTTAAAGTTCCCTATTTCTGCTAATTTCCTGTGATCTTATTTTAATTTCTGGCTCTGCATTCAGCAGAACTCCTAAGGCTTAAAACTCAGTGTAAGCTCATTTCAGTGTCTTCTGATTGGTCGGATTCCTGGGGGCGTGTCCATGACCTTATAAGGAAATTCCACTCTAACGCTTGAGACTGAGCCAGAAATCTTGCAAAGTTCTTGCAACTTAGGATGTAAAATTTTAACTCTTTTTAAAAATCATATCACTACTTTTCAATCAAGTCCCTTTGAAATTTACCCAATCAGTCAATTTTTCATGACATCTCCAGTTAAACCGTTCATTTTTTTCAGTTCATGCCTGTTTTCATCACATTTGTTTGTATCCTGTTGTTTTTGTTTCCATTCCCTCATAATTCTTCACTATTACCATGTTCAGATGAATAATCTGTAAATATACTACCAGACTACCAAGCTCTGGAAATAATCAGGCTAACTAGCTTAAACATCAAACCCAAACGTTGGTGACACTCCCAAAGGTCAAGGACCAACGATCACGTAAGACGACAGATTCTTACCAGACTGAGCGCCGCCTGAAGTTCAATGTCCAGTCCCTGATACCTCCGCCTGGTCTCAGTTACCTCTGTTGTGGCCTCCTTCAGCGCTGTTGAGGTCTCGGTCATTTGAACTTTCACCTCTGTGATCTGAAACGAAGACAAACCCATGTGATACATGTAAGCATCGTTTTTAAGCCCCCCCCCCCGTTCAACTCGATGAACCCCGACGTACCTGAGTTTCGCTCCATGATCGGAGTTCCTCCTGGTTCTTCAGGATTATCCTCTCATAATTAGCCCTCATTTCCTCCATGATCTTGGCCAGGTCCTGCCCTTTAGGAGCATCGACGTCCACATGGACACCAACCTGTGTAATCTGGGCTCGCAATTCAGTAATTTCCTGTTGAGGAGGAAAGAGCCAAGAAGAGATATCCGGTTGAAAGGTTGCTGGAGTTATCCTGCACAAAGAGGTTAAGGAACAAACAGACTCCCAAAGTGGACTTTTGTGGGGTTTTTTTTCTCCTTGAACTCCTGCAGATTGATGCCTGCTGATGTCAGTCTCTCTCTTACCGCCTTGTGATTCTTCTGCAAGGTGATCAGCTCCTCCTTCAAAGACTCGATCTCACTCTCAAGGTGCATACGAATGATGTTGGTGTCATCCAGAAGCTTCCTCAGCCTGGTCACATCGGCCTCCACCGCCTGTCGCAGCGACAGCTCGTACTCCATCCTGTCAACGAATCACACGTCAGACACGCTCGAGTCGGGAGGAAGAAACCGCTTCATACGTCCAGAGTTTACCGACTTGACTCTGAAGTCGTCGGAGGCCAGTCGAGCGTTGTCAAGCTGAATGGCGAGTTGGGCGTTGTCCTTGATCATGTCAGCGATCTGGAAGAAACAGAAGAGATTGGGTGATTTTGTTTTTCTGTGTGGGAGTGGATAGTTTTGATGGATGGAGGACTTTAATTTTCATATTGATCAACAGCTCAAGCAACGTCCTGCCAGCCCTTCGTAGCTCGTAAATGTTGGCTGTTGATTGGTGCTTTCCCAACTGGACATGTGAATGAAGATAAGCACCAGTTTCTATAAAAGCGCTTCGTCGTGCAGGAGTTACAACAATGAAGGGACTCAGTCCTCCTGGTATGACTTTTGCTCCAATATTGTGACTTTTATGAGGCTCTTGAGTTTGACCTTGTTGCTTCTTTATCACGTAGATCTCTGACAGAAAAAGTAACACTCCTGCTCAGCCATCTCAGATCCCCGTCCTTCAGTTTTCACGTCCTGCTTTATAACTTTTTAAGTATGATTGACTGGTTCGCAGGCTCACCTTGCCCCTCAGCACCGCGATGGTTTCGAAGTGCTTGCTGTAGTCTCTCTGCTCCAAAGGCCCTCTCTTCTCGATGGCTTCCCTGATGTTGATCTCCAGCGTCTGGTTGGCCTTCTCCAGCGTCTTCACTTTCTCCAGGTAGTTGGCCAAGCGGTCGTTCAGATGTTGCATGGCAACCTTTTCATTTCCAATGGTCATGGAGGCGTACCCGGGCTGGTACTCGTAGAAGCCGCTGCCGAGGCCGCTGCCAATTCTCCCGCCGTAAGAGGCGGTGGAGATCCTGGTCCCGTGGCCCCCTGCCCCTCCGCTGACACTGTAGGCGTAGGTCTTCTCCATCTGCACAGGTCTGCCCACGAATCCGGAGGAAGCGGAGAAATTTAAATTTTGACTGCTCTGGCGTCTGAACAGGGGCTCCATGGCTGAAAGAAGAGCGCTGATCGATCAGAGGACGAAGTGCTGGAGCTGAGGAGTTCGGCAGCTGAGACTGGATGACCCAGGAGGAGTTCAGGTTCTTTTATAGGACACTGAGGACCTACCACTCCTCTCCTATCTATATGGCATTTTAACCTTTATTCCATCTGCTTAAACATTGTCCCCCACTGATAATCTATCGGTCAAAGGCAAAAAGGTGTGGTGACTCGGTCAGGTAGAAAGTCTTCCTCCCGGGTGATGTAGGGGGCAGTCGTGGATCAGCAGGTGGAGCAGGTCCACCTCCATGTTTTTATCTAAACAAATAAGAGTTCCTCTCTGGGAAAGTCCTCCAATAAATAATAAATCAAGTCTCACCTTCAACAAGTTATTTAACTTAACCAGTCGAGTCAGCAGTTTCTCATTCCAAGTCAGAAGATTCATCTTGTGTTTTTTTTTTTTTTTTGGGGGGGGGGGTACATCAATAAAGAAGAAACTGTGAAAACTGGTTTTAGAACTTTCAAATGCATTTTTTAAAACCTCGATGGTTGTCAGTGAACTTTCGTCTCTAACTAGGAAATGAGGTTGAAACAACATCAGACGCCAGTTACGGGGCGAAATCCCGTCTTCTGGGTCGAATCCATCCTTCCAACCATTACCTAGACCTGCATACTCCCGTTACTGGATCTACTGGTGGTCCAGTAACGGGAGGCAAGAGTCAGGAGTCCACACTGGACGGATGAATGATCACTGGAGACCGGCTCCAAAGGTGCGTTAATCACAGATTACTCATGTGATAAAAAGTTCAACTTTACAGCCAAAGAAAACCACAGGTGTAGGAATAATGAGGGGCGTGGCTTTATGAATCTCCTCCGCAGTAACGTCTGTGGTCTCAGATCAGGTGTCCTCAAGGGCAGGTTTTAGATTTTCAGCTGGACTTCTGAGCTGAGAAAAAAACATTTTCATTCTTATTTTAAAGATGGTACAGTTAACAGAGCAAAACACCACCGCTCAGTTCTGGTTTGGCCTGGAATGGCCCGGGTCCGGGTGAACGGCGCTGGTTAGAGGACAGCCGACAGCTTATTGGCGACTGACTGAATCAGCTGTTCCAGCTGAGCATGAGGTCATATTCCCATCATGCCTTGTTCTTGCACCACAACCTGGGGGTGGGGGTGGGGGGGTGGGGTGGGGGGGGTCGGGGGTGGTATGATGATAAGGAGTTACTGTGGTTGGCCAGGTTGAGCTCCGGGAGGATTTTGAACTAAGCGATGGGTCAGCTGACCACTTTAATATACCATTAGATTTTTTTTGTCTCATTTGATGCCATGCCCAAGTTTTAGGATTAAAAACAAACAAAAAAACAAACAAACAAACAAACAAACAAAAACAAAGTTCAGTGGCTTAAAGTTGGGAATGGATATTTCAGATAAAATGAGACAACGCTTGGATTCACTCCCACATACCTGAATGTATGTAAACAAGTGAAAATGTAAACAAACTCTAAGCTATTCCTTTCGCTTTGATTGTGCAACTTTTTTTTTTTTTTTGTGAAACTGGTTGTGGACTTTTTGGGAAATGCCGACTTAAAAGGCCCGTATACTTTAACGGCAAGCTGAAAAATGAAAATGCAAGTGCATACTCTGGCAGAGATGCGGGTTGTCGCTTCATGAGCAGCGTGGGAAACTAAACCCAGGAAAGTTGACAAGACCTGTCAGACACGCCAAGTTTACCGAGGGTTCAGAAGTGTTGAGATTTTATCTCCGATCAGCTGTACTTTTATGTTTGAGACTGTTGATCTTTTATGATCTTTTATCTGGAGGTAATTTTTAACCCTCTACGTTACACCAAATCATCCCTCAAATAAATCAGTAACTAACAGAACAAAATGGTGAAGGAACCCGAGTCTCATCTTGTCAAGTTTGATGTTTTTTTGTTTTTTTTTTAAATAAAGACACCGTTTTCACGAGCAGAACTTCTCAACTGGACTTTATTGAAAGATTCGATGACCACAGCACAGCAGGAGGACTCAACTGGACAAAAGGAAAATCAAACACAACAAACAATGTTTATATAAAAAAAAAATTTGCAGCTATGTTGTTGCTTTGTAATATTCCTCAATTTGTTTGTAAAAGCTCACAACTCTCAAATTCTGAACTTTTGTAAACATCTGTGGGTAAGCACACAATCCTATAAATAAACCGCCATGAAATAAATAAACGATGGTCTTGTTTTCCTCTGGTCCAGTCTTTTATCAGCTGGCGCTACAGGTCTTCACCCGGGACGTGAAGCGACTCGTCCCAGCGGGGACTCGTGGTTAGTGTCGTTTTACTGGACTGATGACAAACTGACAGGAAGTGAAATCGGAGGTTAGTGTCGGTACGCGGTGGCGGGGGTCGTCGGGAGAACTTCTGCTGCTGGTCTACAGGTTCTTGGTCTCTGTGCTGGAGGAGACCACCTTGCCGTCCACCAGTGTCTGCGTGACGGTCATGACTTTGGTGGTCTTCACGGTTTTCTCCTCCAGAGCATCTTGGAGCCTAAACGGAACGGCAAAACGTTAAAACTGTTCGACCAAGCGAGGATGTTCAGATGTCCAGAGAGAAAGGAGTCAACCTACTCACTTGAAGTCTCCGCCGTCCAGCAGCCGTCTGTACGTGGCGATCTCGGCCTCCAGCTTCATCTTGGTGTTGAGCAGGGCCTCGTAGTCCTGCGTCTGCACCTGGATGCTGTTACGCAGCTGCGTCAGCTCCGCCTCCAGGCCCAGGATGATGGAGTTCAAAGACTCGATCTCCATGTTGTAGCGCAGCTCCGTGTCCCTCAGCGTGCCCTCCAGAGACACTTTCTGTGAGGGGAGAGAAGAAGGAGGTCAGCGGATGAGGTCGCCGTGGCGACGGGCCACTGGAGTGTGAAGCTTGTGTCAACAGAAGTAAATGAGCGCGAGTGCTGAGTCGGGTGTTAGCGAGCTTTTGTTGAGGGAAATGAGGCGTGCGCTGACGTCTCACCAGGCTCTTCTGTGACTCCAGCTCGATCTCCAGGGTTTGGATCTGTCTGCGGAGGTCGTTCAGCTCTGTCTGGGCACCTTTGAGGGCTTCTGTGTTCTGTGTCACCTGAGTCTGGACTTCTGTTATCTAAAACAAAAGTGAAAAAGGAAGGCGTATGGAAGTCATTTTAAAACATTAAAGAAGGGACCTCGTGCTTCAGAACACCAAAGGTCATCATCTACCTGAGATTCGTGCCACGCTTTGAGCTCTTCCTGGTTCTTCTGCGCCATCTTCTCGTACTTGGCTCTGATTTCCGCCATGATCTGAGCCAGATCTTGACCTTTCGGAGCATCGACGTCCACGTGGACTCCGGACTGAGCAATCTGGTTACGGAGCTCCATGACGTCCTGAAAGAACATAGAAAAAAATGGACGGAGGAGTTAGCAGACAAAAACAAAGACATGGGTCAAAACTAAACGTAATTAAATTTTCTTTTTAGTGCTTAAAAGCTTACGGTTGGATATCAGACTTTACAACCAGCCAAAACACCTGAAAATAACTCGATTAGTTTCGCCAAGTGTGAACTGACACTCGTTTTACGACCAGGACTTCCCAGAATTCACACGAGACGTTAAGTTGACTCAAGCTTGTTTTAACAAATGTTCTCAGCTGATGATGACAGAGGATTACCGAGAAGAGCCTCTATACAAATATTTACCCAGGTCCTTTAAGGATGTGAGTGTTTTCTTAGATTATCTCCTAAAGTGCCTTAGAAAGAGTTTTTTCTTCTTCTTCTTCTCAAGTTTACCGGTCGCAGTACTTCGGTTGTGTCTAGAAGGACGACGGTGATCTTTGTCGGACCTTCACCGTGGGCTGTAATTAAACTCTGAGTGTGAGTTAGCCTGGTCGGGTACAGAATGCACCGAACCGGCGGGCGTCGCGTGTTAGAGGAGCATCCAAGAGTGGCGGTTAAAAACAGCCGAGGTGACGGCAGGTTACCTGACGACGACAACGGTCGCTCACCAGCGTTTTAGTTTCAGTGTCTGTTGCTGACATTGGTTTGGTTGTCTAGTGATTGGTCGCATGTGTAACCAAGGTTACCAGTCAGGAATCCTAACTCTTCCCCCCTCTGAGCCAAGAACTGGTCTGGATTCAAGTCTGAGCCCCAGCGGGACGGTACCAACAGATACAGAAGAACCCATCCCTGGATGCCGTTCCGATGGGATCCTGCTGGGTTGGTACGCTCTAGACCGGTTGGACATACACGAGGGCGGTACCAGGGTTCTGGTTCTGGGACCCTGGAACTGAAAGCCCCCAGAGGAACCGGAATCAAACTTACGTTCTCGTGGTTCTTCTTGAGGTGGATGAGCTCCTCCTTGAGGGCCTCGATCTCGCTCTCCAGGTTCATGCGGCTCATGTTGGTGTCGTCGATGAGCTTCCTCAGCCCGACGATGTCGGCCTCCACCGACTGGCGGATGGCGAGCTCGGACTCGTACCTGAAACACGAGGCACACAAGGCTCCCGTTTAAGTGCACCTATAGGGTTATCATGTGGTCAGCGTGCACTTCTGCACGCCAGTAACCAGCTGTGTTTGCAGACAGACTTCCTTTCTGACACAACTCCACCGCCTCCGCCGCTGATGATGCAACGCTGGTGATTAATGGCTACAAGACAAATGACGGCGTCCTCAGATCACGACAGCGTGCATTCAGGCGTAAACCGGGCGTGCCCACAGCTGGCTGGCGGGGCTTGTCTTTCTTTAACGGCGGTAAACAGGAGGGTCTTACTTCACTCTGAAGTCATCGGCCGCCAGGCGAGCGTTGTCGATGTTCAGGACCAGACGGGCGTTGTCGATGGTGGCGTCGAACACCTGGAACGGGTTCACAAAAAAAAAAAAAAAACTGTCAGTAAAACACCTTCAACTGGGTGATGACAAAATATCCACTAAAAACTCAGAAAGAAACTTTAGTTTTTATTTTAAGTAGTAAAACTGAATTCGACAATAAACATTTTGAGGAGTCTCGCCGATCTTGAGGAGAAAAGTGAGACGACGGATAGCTACGAATGCTAGCGGCGGCGTAGCGTAGTTTTGTTTGTGTTTAACTAAAGGTTGGTACAATGCTTTCCTTTTATAAACATAACACATTTAACGGGTCACCACATGGTTTAAAGTTTAAATGGAGCAGTGGCGGTATTTTAGTGATCAGAAATCTTAAAACCAAGTTGATTCCCAGTTTGATATTTCCTAAAATATTCTGACATTATTTCCACCCCTGAAACTTTGTTGGTTTTATTTCTGGACAGTTGAACCGGTCATCAGGAGTACGAGGATAACCGGAGACTCGAGTCACGCCAGACGGCTCCTGTATTTGCTTTAGCAGGCGGCTGATAAGAGCCGGGACGCCGTCCAGGTGGCAACGTCCGGGAGCCAATCAGAGGCTGCCAGGCGAAGCAGGATCTGTCCCCACCTGCCCCGTCAGCAGCTGATTTGCATGAGGATGGAGGCGGTGATGGGGGCAGGTGTTCGTGTGTGCGTGGGTCGGTCATGTGATGGCGTGTGCACGTGTTTTGCATGAGTGAAGTCTGGATGTGGGTCTGACGGAGGATGAGGTGGAGGAAAGCGTCGGAGGGGTTTTCTCCACCGATGGGGCTGGACTTTGGACAAACTAAGACCAGCGACCGTCAGAAGAAACAAAAGTTAACATCAAAGTGGATTTACTCTTATGTAAAGTTTCAAGAATGATAAGATCATGGGAAGGACGTGATAACCCCCCCTCCTCACCCCATCCCCCTTCCCGCCAGCCATTTTGGTGGTTTCAGTTATACTTTTGATTCAGAAACATTTTAATGCTGCTAGAAGAGAAAAGTTTAGAAATAAACTCTTCCCGCCATGAGAGCATGAACAAATGCTGGAAACTATTTCTTTATCGTCATTTTTCTCTGCGGCACAAAAACCAGGAATAAATGATTAACGTACTCAGTGCCATGTTTACTTTCCGGCTCTGAAACCGTTTTGTGTTGATTTGTTGCCTCGTCCAGATGAAAGCGGATCTTTATCTGTGCCTCTAGATCTGGTCCCACCGTACCCCCCTCCCCCCGCGGGTCGAACCTGTGACGTACGGGTCTGCGACCCGACCCGGCCTTCCTGTCTCCGTGGCCCTCCGACATTCCTGCTCCGAACTGTTTCCGGTCCACGTCTCAGCCCCTCAGAGGAGCTGTGGGCAACGAGCCCAGGACCCCTTCCAGGAACCCCCCTCCCCTTCCAGGAACCCCCCTCCTCTAAAGACCTGGAGCTCTGAGTGCTGACGGGATTACCTTTGGCCAGGAGCCAAACTTTACTCTGCTTGAAACTAAAGTTGCCCCTCTAAACTCCTTCACACATTCATGGCTGTTGTCCACGTCTGATTCTGCTCCTCCATCAGCCCTCCTCATCCTGATTTCCTTCATTCATCTCATTCATCAGCCCAACTACCCCCTCACATGCTTTTGTTCAACGTTTAATGAGTCACATGCACATTCCCCCTCCTCCCCCATCCCTCTCACCTTCTTCCTCAGGTCATCAATGATGGCCTGGTACTTGCTGTAGTCTCGGAAGTCAGGCCCGCTCTTCTCCAGGGCCTCCTTGATCTTGATCTCCAGCTTGTGGTTGGCCTGCTCCAGGTTCCGGACCGTCTCCAGGTAGCTGGCCAGCCGGTCGTTCAGGTTCTGCATGGCGAACTTCTCGTTGCCCATGATGTCCGAGCTGTTCCCGCTCACCTGGATGCTGCTGGAGAAGCCCCCGGCTCCGGAGCCCACTCCCATCCCGCTGGCCAAGGTTCTGACCCCGGAGGACACGCTGATGCGGGACCCGCCGGCCCCACCGTGGATGCTGGAGGCCCTGTAGACGGGGGCGGAGGTGCGGGCCACCGACACGGAGGGGGCCCTGCTGCTGGTGGAGGAGCGTACGGAGTAGGTGGTCTGCCGGGAGGTTTTCATCATGCTGGTGTGGGAGTCAGTGAGACGGGCTGTGAGACAGAGAGGACCGAGTGGACAGACTGAAACTGGAGCTCACAGACACTAGACAGGAGGAGAGCTGGAGCCTGGGAACTATATAACCCGTGTGGCCCCGCCCCCAGACCACTCCCCCCAGTCACCTCCCGCTCCGAGAGGCCGGCTCGGAGCGAGTCTTTGTCCTGCTCCTCCACAACCTGGAGTTTCTACAAAAAAAAAAAAAAAAAAGGTACTTTTCAGTTAAAAAAAACCCTGAAAGTTAAAACGAGACATGTTTCACAACAAACGATGAAGAGTAAAACTTCACTAGTTAAAAAAAGTTAACAATCACCCAAAAAAAAAGCTTGAATCTGTTTTAAATGTGTGTCTTTCGGTTTGATTTTTTGTTCTTCTATTAACGCAGACACAATCACTTATTTTATTTCCTTTTTTTTAATGAATCAGATTTTGATAGTTTACCACAAATATCTTTTCAAGACCAAGAATGCGACAAAAGATAAACATAAGATTTTAAAAAAATCCTTGGAAAAGAAACTTAAAAATTTAAATAAAGTATTTTAATTAGATTTTTAATTAAAGAATGTATATATATTTAGTCCCTTTTAAATTAAAATAACTAGAAATCTATTTTTGGTTTAATTAGATTATGTAGTAATAATAATAATAATGACTGTTTTTTTGTCATTTTTACTGAAATAATATTTGTATAAAAACAAAAATAAAAAATCAAATGAAATCTGATTCAGTAAACTTCAGATCAGAGTTTAATTCCACATTAAAACTTTAAAAACATAAAAATAAATGACTCAGTGGTGTCACTTTTCACAACAATGTAAAACAAAACAAAACAAAAACCTGAAACAACGTCATGGTTAGATGTTTCAGATGCTGATCTGACTCCCTTCTCCATCTCAGATAAAACCAGTAAACAAAACAACTTTTCAGTTGCATCACATTCTCGTGGTTAAAAGTGTCATTCCTGTGGATTCTGGTGAAATGATTTCATCAGCGTCTTTAGTCACCGTGGGTGTGGACACCTGATGATGTCTGCGACCTTATAAGGAGGACGTTTAAGGAGTTTAACGTTTGCACCATCAGCTGACTGGTAAACGAGTCGAGACCAAGTTAACCGAGTTTAACGTTTGCACCATCAGCTGCCTGGTAAACGAGTCGAGACCAAGTTAACCGAGTTTAACGTTTGCACCATCAGCTGACTGGTAAACGAGTCGAGACCAAGTTAACCGAGTTTAACGTTTGCACCATCAGCTGACTGGTAAACAAGTCGAGGCCAAGTTAACCGAGTTTAACGTTTGCACCATCAGCTGACTGGTAAACAAGTCGAGACCAAGTTAACCGAGTTGAAACCAGACACGAGTCCAGTCTAAACCTGAAAAACTCTCTTCAGTGAGCATG
>JAOWBL010000022.1:2470927-2492334 GCA_028564865.1 Zenarchopterus dispar | reverse complement strand
CTGTCTATCTGTCTGCCTGTCTGTCTGTCTGGAGGTCACATATCATTTAAGGACGTTTGACAATGTTGGACAGATTTCATTAGAAGTCGTCAAGGTAAAGAAGACGTGGTGGACTTATAAGGACTTTATTTTGAAGGCGGCCTCAGCTTACTTCCGGTGTCCTCTTGTCTAACGGAGTGAGGACGCGTCCGCTGGTAGATTCCCTCTCAGAGGCGGAGAGCTGCCCGTGCCCGACACACGCGCACCGTGGGCGCGGAGTTTTTAACGTCCGTGGGGTTCCGTGGCTACTTTCAGAACCGTTAGTTGTTGTTGGTTTTTTTTTTCATTTCTGTTTTTGTTTTATTGTATTTTACTCTGAAATGACGCGGATCTGAACGTCATCACTTCACGAGCCTGGACGTGCGTGTTTTTAAGAGAATGATAAACAGCTGATTCTCCGGCTTCACAGCTCGCAGGTGAGTTCCCGCTGGTCCCACTCTGGTGCGTGGATCCACGTGGATCGCTTTGTCTCCTCCACTTCTCTGCCGGACTTGCTGGAGTCTGCTTTGTGTTTTTGATGTCACTTCTCATTTGTCACAAATGCATAACTTGCATACCACTCAGGAGCAGGCTGCCCTCCACGGTGGAGCCACGCTGGGACAACTGTGGACACAGGCTTCTGTCAGCTGATGTGGGAATGTGCGTGTGTTCACCTGCTGGTGTCCAGCTGCTGCTGGTGTCCACAGCTGATCATTTACCGCCTCCGCGAGCGCGCTGGTTTGATCCACGGAAGCTTTAAACGGCCGTGATTTTTTTTTTTTTTGCCTGGGATCTGAGCGTGGTGGCAGTGAGTGATGTGCGTGGCATGTGGAGACAGATTGGGGGGGTTGAGGCTGGTCTTTGCCCCCTAGATGAAGCTCCTCCCTGGAGAACAGTTGACATCCTTCTGGCGGACTTGCTCTCCAGCTTTATCGCCGCTTTCATTGAAAATGGCTTAAAAAGGAAGCTGGAGTTTAATTCAGATTTGTTGTGTGCTGCTGGACTTGTCCCAGCTGTCAGATTTAATCTCACAAAAAGTTTAAAAGAAAAAAGGCCTGTAAATTGATGAGCTCAAAGCCTGGAAGCAAACTAAAGATGCCTCTGCTGGAGTAGAAGCTGTCTCCTCAAATATCTCAGCAGGCTTTTATGTTTTCATGGCACATCCTGTTCCTACAAATGTATTGGTCTCCTTCCAATAAAAGAAAGGAAAAACTCACTATGGTCACTGAAATAACTTTGAACTTACAAACGTAATAATAAACGAACATTGACTAATGAAAATTAGACGTGTCTTAACAAAATCATTAAAAAGAGAAGAAGAACAAGTCCATAAACCATGAAAGTGGCCTGGACAAAAGTAAAATAACGTAACCATGGCGACGTGTTCAAGGAAAGTTTGTCCTGTAATTAACATCAGGTGTCTTCAGTCAGTTTGACTGTTTAAAGGGTTAGAGGTCATCACTGATGTTTGGTATCATGATGTCCACCACATGGACCAGCGAAGGGAGACGGATGTCTGAGGAGGTCAGAAGAACCTTCTAGATGTTAAAGGTGAAGACTAGAAGATCTTCTCCAAGCAGCTTCATGTTCTTGTGACAACAGTTGGACATTTAATTTAGAAGTTTAGTCTCCAGAGGACTGAAGGCAACCTCCCTGGACGTGGACACAAGAGGACACAAAAATGAGTCCTTCAAAGAGAAGAAGACTGGATCTCCTGAGAAACATGGAGGAGGCTCGGTTCTGTTCTGGACCTGCTTTGCTGCGTCGGGTTCAGGTTCTTGAATCTGTGCAGGTAAGATGAAATCTGAAGACCATCAAGATGCTCTGGAGACAAATGTGATGTCCAGAGTCAGAAGTCTTGGTCTCAGCAGGTCATGTGACCTCCACCAGGATAAAGACCCAAAACACAACTAAAACCAGCCAAGAAACACTCAGAACTAAACATGAGACTGTTCTGAAGAGTCCTGGTCTACGTCCTGATGAGCATCTGTGGAAACATCTGAAGATGTTTGTTCATGAGGACCAGAATACCTGTCTGCAGGTGGACAAGTCTGCAGGTGGACAAGTCTACAGGTGGACAAGTCTACAGGTGGACAAGTGCCACTGAGAGCTACAGAAATCACTGGAGTGACGTGATCGATGAAAAAACGTTGTGAAACTAAATATTGAGTTGAGGATCTCTTAATTTTTCCCATTTTTATTGTTGTTGTTGTTTTGTGGTTAATGATTCTGTTGAGTCACAATTTAAAAATAATGCCTGATATTTTTGATGTTCAGTAAAGTTATGAATTATTACTTCTTTTGTCAGTTTGGAGTTATATCAGTGACCACTGTGTTTTGTTTTGTTTTGTTTTTTATTTTTTTCTTTTCTAAATGGAAGAGTACCAACTGATAAGTCCACGTCTGTGGAAAGAGCTTCCCCTGGCTGTGAAGCCTCCAGACTCGACTGAGTGGGTTGTAGTGTGGACGTTTCTGTGGAGCGGGCCATCTGCTCGCTGAGGGTCGACCCCAGAGAATATATCACGTTACCTGTGGGGGGGGTGAAAATGACATTATCAGAAAAGTTTGTTGTCTGTGGTAACAGTGAGTGTCCTCAAAAAAATAAAATAAACCTCTAATTATAGATTTCAACTGTTTGCTGACTCATCAAAATGGTTTTTGTTTGTTTACCGGTTGGTTGGTATTTGTGTCACTCTGCATCCGCTCTGGGATAAACTCAGTTACACCAACTCTAACCACAGCAGACGTACCAAATATCAAAAGTTTACAAATATTATTGTTTTAGAGGTAAAGCGGTATAAATTTATCTGTGGGTGGTCTTTAGAGATGAGGGCAGTTGACGGTTTAAAGTAAAACTCTGGTCAATACGGACAGCTAAAGACAAGAATCATTAAGAAAAAGGTTCACATTTAATTATATATATACTATTTATTTATTTATTTTCAACTTTCACACCGTCACAGCGAGTGTCGGATAAATTGCTGCTAACCAATGAAATCAGACCGTTTCAAAACAAGCAGATTATTTGTGTTGCAAACAGAAATAAATTTGTTTTTGGGTTTTTTTTGGTATGATTAAGCAGAAGTGGGTTAGCTTGTCGTGGGCTAACGCTGTACGATGAGCGTTAGCGCACGTGTTACAGTTGGACTTCAGTAGCGTAGCTTCGGCGGTTCTGGTGTCGTGTGGAAGATTCTAGAAAAAATCTCTGGAGGCCTGAAGGAGAAATTTAACGTAATTTCCATGTTTTAACCCAGATTTTATTTAAAAATGAAACCTGCGTCCATCTCAAATTTTGGTCTGTTTTGGTTTGGAGAACATTTTTAGAACCACGTATGGACAGACTTTTGTAGACAGAACGATGTGACGTGTGGTTTTGTGTTTATTGTTGCCTGTTGTTCATTTTTATGTTTTTGTTTTTTCCTTTTTACCATTTATGCCTTCTATTGACACTGCAAGGTTTACACTAAAAGCTTTTGCAATGACAGTAAAGCTCTTGTTTTTTCTTTTGGACTCCAGATTTCACAAAAGATCCATGTGGGCGTGGCCTTTGAGTGACAGCTGCAGTGCTGCGGCATATGTTGTTGGTAGCTAGCTGTCATTTTGTATTTCCAGTGAGTTTGAACTGTGAATTAAAAGCTAAGAGAGCACAACCATTACTGTTTTCACGTGAATATTGCTTACGTTTTTAACTGTACGAGAAGACCACCGTGACTAGCTCAGAGTTGACGTCGGAGAGTCTGGGGGCGGAGTTTGCCGACTGGCTTTAGCTGCTGTTTCGCCTAGCTAAGCAGCTGAAAATGGTACCTTTTAAAGCTGCTAGCATGGCTAACCGGCCCACGCCCGGCCTGACGACCTCCAGCTTGTTGGCTGCAGAATTAAGAGCAACCAGGTCCTTTGGTCAGGAGAACTTCTCTTCGGACGAGTTCAGAACCCCGCCGAGTCGACCAACTGGGCCACGGGCCAGCTGCTAGCTGATTGTGTTAACTGGATTAGCTGAGGTTCAGTTGGATGCAGCTCCGGCCAGCGTGGCGTCGTCTGGACTCCTGAAGTTTGGCTTTAAACTGCCTCACAGAGGAGTTTAACACATTTCCTGTTTATTCCTGTTAACTTCCACATATTCCTGTAAATCCCCCCAAATTTCCATGAAAAGTTTGAAACTTTGAAAATTCCTGGAAATTCCTGGAGTTGACAGTCCAAACTGATGCAACTTAATCCTCTTTGTTGATCCGGTATGGACTCATGAATGAAGAGGAAGAAGTTGGAAAACTACATGAAGAAATTGATTAAATTGAACTGAAGTAATTGAAAAAGAAGCTTTTTCCTTTTTTTTCAGATTTTTGATGTTGATACATTTTTTTCTTTTGTTTTTTTTTTTTTTTCAACATTTTGTTAATGTTGGTGCTTCAAGTCTGGATTATCTTATCGGGCTAAAGCCCATGACAGTATTGGAAGTGTGATTTGCATCTATTGCCTATTAACTCCAACTTTTGTGTGATTACTCTCATTGTCGTACAGGAAGTAGTTAAATGACTGCGCTGTCCTCCAGCGTGAAGAGGAGCGGGTCGAAGGCCACTTCAGATGCAGCTGGTCACTGAAAGGCGACGCAGCTGAAACCACCCCTTTTCCCAGCTCTTTCCATAAATCGTGGAGCTGTGACTGCTGAGCTTGTTTCTCATATGGACGGGCTTTTATGACTAAAAGGTGTCAAGTGTCGGCCGAGCTCTAGGTTAGCTTGGTGTGTCTTCTAGCAGCGTGAGAACTGGGAACGAGTGGGAGCGGGAAAGGGAGAGGGAGTCGAGAAGCTTTTTCGGGAGGCTTTCTCATCTCTGCGTGAGGCGTCACATACCGGAGCAGGATGAGAAATGTATTTTTAGCAGAAGTTTGAGCACTTCATGCATCAGCTGAGTGGTGAGTAATCCTGAAAACAGGGAAGGAGTGATGAGCTCCTTGTAAAATCTGCCCTTTTTTTTTGTTTGTTTCCTAAAACACCAGATATGAGAGTGCACAGAGCATCACCACGTTGGTGCCAGGGAGGGAGAGAATGCCTTCAGCAGACTTTAATGATGGAGGTATTTTGGGCGGACCCCATATCGGTCGCTGCAACAGCTGGTGGTCCCCCATGGTACATTCTTTTGTGTGTTGTGTATGTGTGTGTGTGTGTGTGTGTGTGTTATGGGGTGTGGGACAGAGACAACACTTGCCCGGGCGTCCACAGGCGTCCCTCAGAGATGTCCTATAAACCCTCAACACGCTCTGTAACTTGTTCTTTTCTGCTTATCGTCTTCAGAAACATCACCAAAGCATCTCACATTTGGCCAACCCCGGTTCAGATAATACACTCCCGATCTACCCCCCACCCCCACCCCCTCGGCCCCACTAAGCCCCCCGAGGGAGTTGGCAGGCAGTCGGATTGGCAGCCTAATAAATACTCCTTTTCATTAGCAGCAAGCTGCTATTCACTGTACTTAAATGGAAATCCCTCTCCATCCTCTCATCCCATTGACCACGCAGACTTGACATCAGAGGTGCAGGAGGCTCGTCAAGAAAAGAACGTGCACAGATGTGTCAGACGCGCCCACAGTCGGGCCTGATCCATGTCTGGTTCCATCAGAAAGGAAAACGATGATCAGTCTGAAATAAATCAGTCTAGACGACTTGGTAGAAACTTTAAATCTGTGAGAGTCGCTTTCCCTACAACCAGAAGGTTTCTGGATCAAGCCCCGTCTCCGGCATGTCCCAGAGTGGTTGGACAAATGGAAAAGTTTTAAACAGCTGAGGGTTTCTGCAGACCTGCAATGTTCTTGGAGTTCTCTCCACATGTGAGAAACATGAAAACTGAACACTGGATCTCCGCGGTTAGTTCTGACTCTGGGAACAGGAAGTACACCTGACCCAGACCACCTGAGGGTTCTGGCCAACGAACCAGAAATCCTGAAATGCATTTGAGACCTAAACCATTCTTTTGATAGACAGGAAGCCAGTGTGAAGCTCTGAGGACTGATCCAGTTTTCTGATCTCGGCGAGGACTCGGGGAGCAACGTTGTGAGCTACCTGCAGCTGTCTGGACGTTTTAAGGAGGCCGTTACAGTTCTCCAGTCTCGGTAGAAAAGCAGAGTCCTGCTGGGACGTCGGTCCTTTAATCCTCGATGTGGTCCCTAAGTGATGATAGTCACTCATCAGAAGTTGATTTAAACCTGTGACGACCTCGCGTCACACTTGCAGTCATTTTGCGCAGCACTTTTATCAATAATGCAAAATATCACTTCAGTTTTGGGCCCAA
Source organism: Zenarchopterus dispar (assembly GCA_028564865.1). Classification (NCBI taxonomy): domain Eukaryota; kingdom Metazoa; phylum Chordata; class Actinopteri; order Beloniformes; family Zenarchopteridae; genus Zenarchopterus; species Zenarchopterus dispar. The sequence goes on along the minus strand of JAOWBL010000022.1, from coordinate 2,486,036 downwards.
AGTATAATACAGACAGGACCAGTTATGATGATGTGAGATGGTTTTAACTCTGATGTTCATGTCATTATCAAATCCTTTATCAGCTGAAATGAAGGAGATGCTGAAAACTTTTTATTTTGTGTATCTGTTCAGAATTTTGGAAATTTGGCACACTTTGATTTGTCAGCAACTTGACATTTATCTCTTTAAAAAAAAATCTCTGGGTCACGTTAGCTAAGATATTGGTGGTGTTTCCAGGTGACAGGACGGGTTCTTGTGGTCTGGGGGGTGAGTTAGCAGAACCAGTGGATTCTGCCGGGTCCTACACTTTGAATGAGGACGTCGGCTCTGTTACGGTTTCAGCCACCTGGGTTTTAATCAGAACCCCCACTAATGTAAACCTACCAACGTTCTGAAAGGTCTCTGGGAAACTTTCAGAGGAACTCATTTGTACCTTCAAAAATATTTGTCTTCAGGAATCCTGGAGAGTCGGGCAACAACTACACTTCCATCCATCATTTCTACCTTCTTATTTCTAGTCGGGGTCACAGGGTTCTGCTGGAGTCTGTCCCAGCTCTCGTCAGGCAAAAGGCACCCTGTGCACCGTGGACAGGTGAAACTTGTGAACCTTCCCACAGCCTCACTTGATCCATCATCATGATGCCATGATACCAGATCCATTTCAAGAAAGAAATGGATCCGGTATCGGTAAAGTGAATGGATTTGACTCGTCGGGCTGCTAACACTCAGCAACACTTTGCTTGATATAAAATATAAAGATTTTTGTTTTGGGCTGATTTTACATGACATTTCTTTAGCTGTTTGGATGCTAAAAGTAAACTGGCAATGCAACAATATGGTCAACCTAAATCCTCGCTGATGTAATCCTTTCGGAGAATGTAATCTTCTTACTCAAAGTCAGAGGTAGGCATCCTTATTAAACCCAGAGGGTGTGGTTTTTATTGTTCTCGGGCAGCGCTTGTGCCAGCAGCGCTCGGCTTCAGCCGCCACTCCTGTCCCGAGTCCCCAGAGATCCCGGGTCCAGTCCCCCCCTCTCAGCCCCCCCGTACTCCCCAACAGCACTTCCTTAATTTGCCTCAGGTCTTAACTGTAGATGTAAAATTCCCAGATGAGTCATGAACAGCTGATGTGTAATCAGGGTAATTCATTGCAACAACTAAGATGACTGGATTAAAACCTTTTATTTACGTCAGGATTGGCAGTGTTTTGTAATGACTCGTACCTTTTAGATGTGTTGAAACATGTCAACCTTGTGAACTCTCTGAAGGTTGAAGCTCATCCCTTTCTCAAATAGAGAACAGCATTTTTTTTTTTTTTTTTCATTGATCGTATCCTTGTGTTCAGCACGTAAATGAAAAGATGAGCCTGCATTTGTTGCCGGTGTTGCGAGGTCCGACTGACTGCTCGGGTCACTATCTAAAGGGAGTTCCCTTTCTCTCCGTCTGTATCTGAGGCCTCGCTGCACGTCCTGCAGGACAGTTGCGTTACTGGGACCAGTTGGTGCAGAACCAGAAACGTAACCCCTCCCCCCACCTCCCCCTCCACACGTCCAGCGCCAGGCTCCAGGACAGTTGCGTTTGGAAGCGGCAGAGTTATGCCGGCGATCCGGCCGACTCACATTCCCTGTCTTGAAAAATGCCTGTGTGTTTGTTTTTTGGGTTTTGGTTGAACTGGCAGCTGCTCCTTTAATGTGATCCGGCCGATCCGGTGTCACCCTCACCGTTGAGCTCCTTCATTTTTGTTTTTTCTCTACAATTAGCACTTTTAATGACTCCTCCTAACAAGGGCTGAGAACTGCCGATAGTCAATGAACGCTCAATATCATTTGCATCAGGGTCGAGATGACAGTCTGGGAATTTATTGATCGAGCGAACTCACTTCAGGTGCTTGGCTCTGGCGTCCAGCGGGCTAATGGATTTGGGATTACTTGTGTATAAACAAACGGGAAGTGAGGTTGCTAAGTAAGCTTTGCTTTCCTGGTTGTCGGCAGGAGCTCTCGGCTTTTCTTCTGATCCTCCAGTTTATCAGCAGTGAGTGGGATTTCCACAGTGTCGGCTTAGATCCTGTCAGATACGGGATGGGTTAAATCCCCTCTGTTTACCCAAGACAAGGGGATGAAATGAAAAGAATCTTTTCCTGCGTGGCCACATCTGTCCAGGATTCTTGATTAGAGTATTGATTATCCACCAACCATGCAGCCCACCTTTTTTCTTTTTCTGTTTTTTTTTTTTTTTTAATCTGTTATTAACAAGGCTGTTTGGAATTTTTGGCTTTTTTATTTTTATTTTTTAACTATTAAGACCCAGCACCACATCTGACTGAGATCTACATAAACTATGCATCTCTACGCTAAAACGACCTGTCAATCACAACGTAGCCCCGCTCTAATGCACATGTTTGGACAGATTTGTCCTGGTGGATATTACCATGAAGGGAAGGGTACCAGACCCATTTCACAAGTCACATGACTGGCCTAGCTGCTAAAACTTAAAATAATAATAATAATGAGGAAGATGAGGAAGATGGCCGAGCCTCCGGGTCTGAAAAATGAAGCCCATACACACATAATTGTTTCTAATGACCAGCAGGAGTCAAGCGCTGTGGCAGCACATGAAGTCTGAAGACATGTTGAGATGGATGTGCAAGACACCATAAGAAAAGGCTAGTAACCCCGCCCACTCAGTTATACTCACTGGTACAAAACGTACCAAACAATCGCAACAGTGGAGGGCGGGTTTTACAGCAGCTCTTGTCCAGCGTTGCTACTCCACTGCAGGCTATGTATTCATATTGCCTTCATTTATTTGCATGTTTATCTGTTTTTCCAGTTGTTAGTTGGAGAAAAAAACATTTCATATCAGTCAATGCGCCTAGAAATGTGAATTTACCCTTTCGCATATGCTTGAAGAGTCACAAAATCAGCTTACTCTGTACTTAAGATTTCCATCTCGAGATGATGTCAGCGGCGGTAAAATCCCCCTAAGTTTCATCCTGATTAATGAAAAGTTCAAGGAAAGCAATAAAGTTAAAGATTAAACTGTAATGCTTCCAGGAAGAGTCTTCCAAACATCTTGGGATGAAGTTCGACTACTCTGTGTCCAGCCAGTTTACCAGGTGCTAGTTTATGAATTTTTTTTATCATCAAACCAAAAAAGGCAGAAACAAACACACAGTCAATAAAAAGTTATCCTTTCTTAATTGTGTAAAAACACACTGAGTTATCAGGTCACAGTTGGTGTTCATAATAAGCAGACACAACCTAAGATAAACAACTTTTTGTTTATTTAATGGAAATGAAGCCAAAAACGAAGAAGAAGAAAAATGTTGGCAACACTGAGTAAGTACACCGTCACGGCTTCAAGTCGGTGGTCCAAGTCAGGTGTTGTTCGTTGTTAGTTCTTGATGAAGTGATCATCAGCAGGTGGGAAGACCTTCTTAACAGCAGATGTTTTGGCAGTTTTCTCATCCAGAGAATTCAGCCATGTTAATGCAATGCCAAGAGGGAAAGAAATAAGCAGTGCGTAAGGGTTTTCTTCTTCCTTTTTTTAAATTTGTTTAATCCAGAAATCAAATTAGTTTGAACTTCTTTTCATGATGTATTTACACTAATGCTGTAATGAACCGAGGTTGTTCAAAGTACCGGGGTTGAAGGTCGGTCAGGTGGACCCGAACACACGAGCCGGCCGGGCCAAGTAGCCTCTTACCAGGATATGTTTTAAAACGGTTATTGCACTAAATACGCAGAGCGGGGTTTGAATCATGATGAATATTTTTTTCCATGTTTTCAGGTGGGTTTTTGTTGAGTTGTGGTGCATGCTGGGATTCCCATCAGCCTTAGACGGGAGCGCTTCAGGAATGCTGACGTCATTTCATTTGTGAGATTCTTCCAGGTTTGTCGTGAAACTGACACGAGACTTTAAACGACTCGGGTGTCCGATTCACCAGAAGGGACAGGTGCTTTTCCCATGTCCTCGAGCTGCTCGGTCTGTTTTATCCAGCGGCGGGACGGGACGTCGACACAGGAAGCTGCTCATGTTTGCTCCGCCGCAGGAGGATGAAGAGGAAGCGGCTTATTTTACCGCTTCAGCCACCCCAGTCCCAAGTCCGCCTCATTTCTGCGGTCCAGTTGGCAGACCGCCATAATGAAAACATGGCAGCTTATTAACATAAATCCCAGATTGTTGACAGAAGAAATCCTAGAACTCCAGCAGAAATTGTTTTTACTCTGGATCTGTGCACGTTTGTGTTCGGGTCAGTGTTCAAAATGTACATGTGAGCAGACTTTTGGGGTCTTTTTTTTTTTTTTAAATTGATGGAGCTTTTTGAGTCTTGACAGCAGCTTCCAAGGCAACTATAAGCATCATTTTAAAGCAGCAGATGTTTGTTTGTTTGTTTGTTTTTAAACAACTCTTGGCTTTGTTGTGAAGCCTCGTTGGTTTTAGAAAGATCTGTTGGAAGAACAATGACGGATGTTTAGCTGATGGTTGGCAAAGTTGTGATTCCTGCTTGATGTGGTTCACAAGTCAGCTGATTTTTTTTTCTTTTTTTTGTAAACAGTATTAAAGCTACTCCAGACACAGTGTGTGTGTGTGTGTGTGTGTGTGTGTGTGTGTGTGTGTGTGTGTGTGTGTGTGTGTGTGTGTGTGTGTGTTTGTCCTGACATCTTTGTGAGGACCAACATGGGGTTTTTAAGCTTTGGAGTGAGGACATTTTGATTGGTCCTCACTTTGTTTTCATTGCGTTGGCCTCTCTGGGCTATTTTAAAGGCTTCTCTCAAAGTTTCAGACAGGTCCTCAGAAAAGTGATAAAATGAGAAAGAAATGCTGCGTTAACCTTCCCCATGTACACACGCTTTTTTTGATCTTTGCACTTTTGCTCGCCCCCTGTTGATTAAGTACGTTACTGCACACTTGCACAAAAATGTTTTTGCTCTCTGTCGCCGCCCAACTGGCCATGGCATAATACCACAGCACAAGCTGCAAGCTGTAGAAAATCAGTTTATAAAACAGTATCTACATACAGGCCTTCGAATAATTGAAGTGCACTATACCTGTACAGTACATTGTGTATACAATGTAATATTTGTGTAACTTTGCTTGCATGTGGTTTTGTTTTTGGTGTTGTATTTGTGAGACATTTTTGTTGCACAAAGGACTCATGCTTAGCTGACTGCTATTCTATAATCGTTTTTGGTCAAGAGAGTTACACTTTTTTCCCTCTATGTCAATCAAACTTTGGCAATTTCAATTTTATTTGGAAAGAAAGGAGCTATAAAAATTAACATTGCCAATGTCATCAGTGTGAGGATGGTTTAAGTATCACAAAAATCAGCTGATACTGCCTGCTACTTCTTACTACTTATTCCATCTATCTTCAAATGTCAGTTTATGTTAAAGCTCAGATTTAACATTTGATAAGCAGTGGCACAAATGTTGTTATCAAGATTTATGAATGTCTGGGTCAATGGCGGTGATGACACACACACACACACACACACACACATATATATATATATATATATATATATATATATAATTTATCCATTAGAGACCTGCATTTTTTGTACTTTTTTTTTTTTTTTAAACATATGAAAGATAACTTTCATAGGTCAGTCAAGAGAACTGCCACAGCAGGCTGAGGGGTAAGGTATAACCAATGTAAGAAGCCCCTCTAAACCAAACATTTATTGATGTAAAAGGGAAAAATTCAGAGACAATAAAAGAGACCTTGTGAGATTAAGATGGCTGAACCAACAAAAATATAAGTCAACACAATAAATATAGCTGGGGCCATGACACTATCTATGGACATCTCTAGAAGCCTGTCATTTAGGTGGATTATGCTGTCATCAACAAAGATCTCATATGGAAATGGTAACATGAACGTACACATATAAATGCAGTATTGTGAAGTTAGTATTTTCTGATTTTACTTCAGTGTCAACTGTACAGCTGACAATATTGAGGGACCACTACCTCACCCGAGGGGTATTGGGTCAACCTCACCAACCAGTCTGTGGGGATATAAGACACTGAATTCATCCAGTTCATGTTTCATGGAACTTGGTGGTTGGAACATATTGGACTCTGTAGAGTTTATAACCTCTAACCTCAATATAGTGGGCAATTTCTTTTAAACAACACCATGGATATGTATAATAAATGTTTATAGTTTTAGAGTACTGGATCTTGCCACTTCTGTTTTAGGTTTCTTAATGAAATTAGAATTTTTATAAGAGATTTGTCAGTAGAAGTACAACTTATAATTTACTTGGATTAATTCTTTTTTTAATAAAAGTCCTACCACTGTTATGCACCGAAATTCAGGTGTAATAATTTAGATATTTTGAAGACACAACTCTTAGGCCCTACTGTGAGCCTGGGGGAGGGGTGACTGATGGTTCGGTGATTTTTCAAACAATAAGCCGTGGATTACCCCTGGTATTAAGGCTCTACTTAAGGACAAGAAGAGAGCTTTTAGATCAGGGAATAACGTGGAGTTGAGGACTGTACAAAAGGAGCTGAGGAGGAAGATCAGAAAGGGGAAGGCCAGTTACAGGAGGAAGATGGAGGAGCAGCTTCAACAACAGAACATCAGTGGGGTTTGGAGGAGCCCAAAGACCGTCTCCGGCTTCAAATCACCTCTCGTTCAGGCAGAGGGAGACCTGAAGTGGGTTAACGATCTAAATCAGCATTTTAATAGGTTTGATCAATCACCCTCCTACCCCCATGCAGCTGCTTACCCTTACCTTTACACCTGGACAATGCCCAACTTCCTCAGTCCTTCACACCTCTGACCCATCCCCTCACCCCAACACTTCACAGCCCCTTGGACTCACCTATCCACACAGCACACAACCCCCCAGTCCACCCTTGTTCCTCACAACAGCCCAGATGAGAAGTGAGGTAATGAAAGTGATAGCAGTTGGACCAGCTGGCATCAGCACCAGGCTCCTTAAGTCCTGTGCAGACGAACTGTGTGGCGTTCTGGGGCATGTCTTCAATCCAAGTCTCAAGCTGAGGGTGGTACCACGGCTGTGGAAGACCTTTTGCGTGGTACCAGTCCCTAAGACACCGCACACCAAAAAACTCAACAGCTTCAGACCGGTGGCTCTCACGACCCACCAAATGAAGACACTGGACAGACTGGTCCTACGTCATCTCCACTCTGTGGTGAGCTCAGCATTGGACCCATTCAGTCTGCCTATCGACCCGGCATAGGAGTGGAGGACGGCATGATCTTCTTGATTCACTGCTCACCTGGAGAAGCCCGGCAGCACTGTGAGAATTCTGTTTTTTCGACTTCTCCAGTGCTTTCAACACTATACGTCCACATCTTCTGAGGGACAAATTGGAGACAGCTGGTGTGGACTCTGACCTGGCAGCATGGATGCTGGACTACCTCACTAACTCAGTTTGTGAAAGTCTGGGACTGTGTCTCTGACCTTCTGACCTCCAGTGTGGGTGCCCCCCAGGGGACAGTTCTGGCCCTCTTTCTCTTCACCTTCTACATTTCTGATTTTAGACACAATACAGACGGCTGTGTCCTGCAGAAGTTCTCCGATGACTCTGCGATTATTGGCCTCATCACCGACGATGATGATGCAGAGTACAGACGACTGACACAGGACTTTATAGTCTAGTGTCAGCAAAACCACCTCCTCATCAACTCAGGAAAGACCAAAGAGATGGTGGTGGACTTCCGCAGACGCAGGTCCACTGTCCCTATGTTGGCGAACATCCAGGGAATGGACATTTAGAGAGTGAACTCTTATAAGTACCCAGGAGTTCACCTGAACAACAAACTGGACTGCTCAAACAACATGGACGTACTGTATAGGAGGGGGCAGAGCAGACTCTATCTCTTGAGGAGACTAAGGTCTTTTGGTGTGAAAGGGGCACTTCTGAGGACTTTTTATGACTCTGCTGTGGCATCAGCCATCCTGTATGGTGTGGCCTGCTAGAGCAGCAGCATCACAGAGAGAGAGAGGAAGAAGCTGGACAAGATCATCAGGAAGTCCAGTGCTGTCCTCGGTTGTGTCCAGAGGACAGCCGAGGGTGGGTGACAGAAGGGTCGTAGCTAGACTAACATCTATGGTGGACCATGAGCCCCACCCCCTGCGGGACGCCCTGTCTGGTCTGTAGAGCAGCGTAAGTGAGAGACTGATCCACCCTCGTTGTGTGAAGGAGAGATCCTGCAGGTTCTTGATTCCTGCTGCCGTCCGGCTCGACAACAACCTCTGTTAGTTCTGTTCATATTCAGTTCACATGTCCATCATCCATCTGCATACTCTTGCCACATGTGAATGATCTTTTTTTCTTTAATAGCCATATACTTAATCATATTTTTTAATCTATATTTTTTATTTATTTTGGATTTTGGTTCTCCTGTTCATCTTAGATAGTTTTTCTTTTTGCTTTGTCTTGTTATACAACACCTGCCCTTGTTCTTGCTGTTGCAAAAATGCAGTTTCCCCCCTGCGGGACAAATAAAGGTTTTCTTATTCTTATTTTCTTATTCTTACTACAGGATGATCTGCTTCATGATTTCAGATGGTTTCAGGGCAGCAAACAATCATCCCAACTTCATGCCAACTGTGTGTAAAATAAAATCTGACAGTATTGTGATTGACATCATTTTGAATTGTGCATAATACATATTTTTACTTCCAGGATTTTGATGGTTTTATTTTAAATTTATTCTAGTTTCCTTAATAAAAGTGAAATTGTAGTGTGAGACTTGTAATACCAGTAAAACTCACCACATGGTATGATTGATTTTGTTTGGAAGATAAACAATTTAGGTGCTTCTACTATTGGTTTACATCTGAGTGTAAAGTCATGACTGAAGTCTGTTTTGTGGGCCTGACTTGAGAAGTGCTGAATATTGTGGAGCACAGAGCTGCTTGTAATGCAGCCTTGATAATGGCCCATCAGGAGAAGGGGCCTCCCGCCTTCACCTTCCCACCTTCACCTTCCCGCCTTCACCTGCATATATGCTGGAAGGCGGTGAATACGGTCAGAGTTAAACTCAGAGCTGGACAGAGCGTTTCGGAAGAAGACTGAAGACGTTGGGAGCACACCATTTTACTTGTGAGCAACCGGATTTGAAGAGTGATTTTGAGCAGGTAAGATTTGGTTTTGTTGTATTCTACATTTGAAAAGCTGCCTAGGCAATATTTAGCCGAACAGATGTGAATTTAAGAGATTTAACTAATTAGTTCAGCCATGTTCATATTTCTTGTAGAAATCAGGTTGTTTTTTAGCATTTTTGAAAATAGCTAGATATGTGAATAGTTCTCATTATAAGCTAATTTCTGTTGGGCGGAGACTGAAGTTACAAACTTAGTTTGAAGTTCATGTGAACTAGTGGGCTTTTCTTTATAAAAGGCCAAGCCCAGGTCTTTCACAGGGGACTCCAGAGGTCCTATATGACCATGAAATGCAGCTGTGCATGTGAATGAATCATGGTAATGCTGGATAAACACAGCAACATTGTTGAAAAGCAAGATGGAGGGTATATGCAAAGCTTCTGGCTAACACTAACACTGTCTTCAAAACATTAGTTCTGTAGTTTCAGAGAGGACCAAAGCTTTGTCTGTATACTTGGAAGTAAACTTTGTGATTTGAGACATGCATTTTTTTGCAATGTTCATTTTATACGATTTAACGTCTAAAATCACATCTTGTTTTTTGTGTTAGGTCAAGGGAAAGATGGCGTATAGGCTGACACAGGTATGACCTTTTTTTTTCTCTTTTTTTTTTTGTTTTTTTGCTGCTATTACATTTGAAAAAGTATTAAAAAATATAAGCACAGTCCACATCTTGAATACTGTGTAAGTTAATAATTATCTTGAAATGTGATAATTTGTAGAAACAACATAATCTGATATAATTTTCCTGCGTTGCTTTATCTGTGAATGATGTCATCTAGATACATATATGTTCTGTCCTGTTTATGTAAATAACATCAGGTTCAGTCTTCATGATGAACATCCTAACAGATGTTTTATTGCATTTTTGCTGTTACAATTAAGTTTTTGCACACAGACTGTATAAGTCCAGTGCAAATTTTAAGTGCTAGTTTCTTCTTTATTAGATTTACTGAACATTTTTATGTCTTATACATTGTTTTCGTTCAGATCGCATAAACAAAAAACACAACTGCTTTCTAAAACGCATTTTGATCACCTATGTACTGTTATAACTCTAATCATAAATCGTAGTGTACAAGTATTGCTAGTGTTCAGGGATATTGGCCCTGTATCTTAAGTATTGACTAGACTAGTGTTGTTCAATAAAAGTTTGAATTAATTCCATAATTGTTTCTGTCCCTCCCCACCTCCACAACCCCCACCCCACCTCCATACAGTGGGATGATGCCGATGACTGTTCCTCCCTGTCAGATTCATCAGGTACAGACCTTTGGTGTGAAGAGGATCTTGAAGATGTGGACACAAGATTAGATGTAAATGACCAAACAGGCAAGTTCACCAAAGAAAAAAACAATAGAATCACTGTGAAAAGGCACACAAGAAGAATGGGCAAAATATCCTCTTTGACTGTAAAAACCTGTACCAGGAAGCCTGACGGTAAGAGAGCATGGGACAAAAAGCATTACTGCCTTTATTGTGGCAAGTCACAGTCAAAGGTATCTAGGCATTTGGAGAGAGTGCACATAGAAATTAAGGATGTGGCATACGCGTTTAGCTTCCCGTTGGGATCTACAGAAAGAAAAGTTCGTCTGGAACAGCTGCGGAGTAAGGGGGACTACAAACACAACTTCCAAGTTCTCAAAGAAGGCCAAGGACAGATAGTTACATGGAAGCAGCCCTCTGACGAAGTCTCCGTGAGTGACTATTTGCCTTGCTACCACTGCTTTGCCATGTTCAATAGGAAGGATCTTTGGAGACATGTGGCCTCTTGCAGAATTAAAAACTTGAGCGAGTTAAAGGACACTGATGTGAAGAGACAACTACAAAGTCGTGCTGTATGGCTGTTTCCAGTAGTGGTGATTTCAGATGGATGTCAGACTATTATTGACAGCATGAGACAAGATGATGTATCTTTCGAAGTGAGGAGTGATCCACTGATTTGTAAATATGGTGGTTACTTGTATGCCCAATACGGCCGTGTGAAGCCTCGACACCAGTTCATTGCACAAAGAATGAGGGAGCTCGGCCAATTTATGTTAGCTGCTAAAGATATGGACAAAACTGTCAGAGGACTTGAAGATCTGTGTGTGGGGTCAAGATTTAAGTTTGTCGTCAGTGTTATCAAACGTCTTGCTGGGTTTTGTCCAAGCAAACATGAGTATCGGAAACCTTCAAAAGTAGTTGCAATTAGATTATGTCTCAAAGGAGCGGTGCAGCTCCTCATTGATGAGGCCCTTAGTAGTATCGATGACCTGGTGCTAAAGAGGGCAGAAGGATTCTTTGAGCTGTTGGACAGATTCTGGCACATCTTTGTACCTGCTCACCAAACCTTGCAAGAAAAGAGATCGAATAAAGAAGATGACATCCCTCCCACCAAAAATGTGATGGCTCTGAGGGACCATCTCAAGAAAGTCAAAGACAAAGGAAAAGGAGGACTGATGGCATACAAAGGTGAAATTCCGACATCAACTTTCCACACTGTCCCACAGGAAGAGGATGAAAAAGGAAGAGAGGCGGACAAGGGTAGGTGTACTTTTGTACCACATCTTTAAATGTTCTCCAATCATTAATGTAAGACTCACATTTTGTGATTTGTTGACATTATAAGATGTCATGTCATAGTCAGTGAAAAGAAACTTGAAAAAGTGCTGAGTACTATATGAAACTTTTATTTATGGACCTCAGCGTATTAATCAGTATGTGCTTAATGATTAAATTATGCATTTATCCTTAAATCTGTTCTGTATTTTTGGTAAGATATTTGAGGACCGTTGTATGCATGTAGTAACAAAACTTAGCTTAGAATTCATGACTCTAAAAGTGACATTTTGAGAACAAAATTTCAGTGTTTACAGATTTATTTCATCACGTTGTCCTAATTTTAAATCACAGATGGTATTCAAGATAGTTATTGACAAGTGGTGCATTCAGAGAAACCACGCTTATTTGGTTAATTGTTGACTACAGGCATGAACTGTGTTGAATTATATTAGTAAAATAGATTGTTTTTTTTATGTTCTATAATTGTTGAATTCATTTGTCATTTTTCTTGTTACATTTCAGAGGTTGAACTGCCACTCCAGTGCAGTAAAGATGAAAGTTTGGACAAAGATGGTAAGTAATTGTAACAAGTGTGAGTTATTAACACACTGCACTCACCAGAAGATGGTGAGTGAAGTATTTGTAGTTGCTGTTGTGAAAGTTGACTTATTCATAACAAAGCTATAGCCTTCTACCTGAGGTTTTATAAACCACCGGGTCTCAATATGTGTTGTTCTTATAGATCCCAACGTTGGGGAAATCCTGGAGAGACCCTCAAAAAAGAAGAAAGCCGTTAAACTGAGAAAAGGTGTAATAGTAAAGGGTAAGTAAGTGTCTTCGATCCATTAGATGTTTTCAAATATGGTCTGGGACAAATTGTTTTAGGTTATGACATTTTTTTGTTGGTAAAACAGGTTAAAAAAGAAGCACATGGACCCTTGCCTCACTTAGTGAGGGGTTCTGGTAGATCTGAGCTGCTTTGGAGGGCATTATTGGTTGATTGGTATTATTTGGGTTCATGTATCTTCTTGGAGGTGTGGGTCACTGGCAGGACATGAAGTAGGACATGAACAACATCTCTATGGAGGGTTTGTTCCAATTAATGCAGAATTGAGACAAATTTAGATGATAAATGAGGGTTATTCAGACAAGCTTGTGCTCCTCCTGGACCACCGTCTTCATCCCAGGAACCTCGTCTGGTACCGCTGCCCCACAAACAAGGCAGACTCAGTCCAGGCTGTATTTTCAGGGTTTTTCTAACCACTACGTGCTAATGCAGTTCTGATGTTCTTACAGGCCAGAACCTGGGAGGAGAAAGTCTGGAGAAGACCTTAACAGAGAAGAAGAGCGAAAAAAAACCTGATAGATGGGAAAAAGCAACGGGTAGGTTCCAGCTCCATTTAGTCATTTCTGACGGTCTAATAAAAAATACACGTAGGGCACACATAAGTTACACAAAATGGCGTTTCAGTGCAGAGATTATAGTGATCTTCAGTTTGTTTGTTGTTTTCAGGAAGGACTTGTGACCTACCCCCCCCCAAAAAGAGACCCCAGTCCTGCGATGAAGATGGGCTTTCAGATGTAGAAGGTGAGTTTTTTAATAGCTTTTGTTGGAAAATATCTTCTTAGTTTAAAGCACTGCTTTTTGCCTTTTTTTTTGAACTTCTGGACACTGAAGATGCATCTTGCCTCTAACGTAATTACTGAAAGTTATAAATGGTTGTCAACTTTTGCAGACCACAGACCCTCAAAGAAGAAAAGAGGAGAAAGCAGCAAAGAGGTTACAGAAAAAGGTCAGTTTAAAAAAACATCTACTCATGGTTACCTACATTAACTGTCTTTTAAATGAAAACAACTATTATCCTTTTTACACCTGTTAATATTTGAATCATATGAATTAGCGAAGTTCAACATTTCGCATGTTCTTGTTTTTCAGGCAGGGGTCCTGAGCCCTGTCGAGAGGATGAGCGTTCAGATGTACAAGGTGAGTGTAATCATTTTATCATAAAATGTATGAAAAAAATGTTATATATATATATATAAAACAGTTGTGGACATATGTGGACAAAGAAACTTTTGAATGTCTTTCAAATAAAGCCTCTATATTAAGGAGGCTGTTTTTAAACAGACAGGAAACACATGTATACCTGAGGACTGGCAGATACTAGTCTTTGGAAAGGACAGAGAAAATAAAGACTTCACGAAAAAAAGTTAGGTTATTATTTAAATTTCGGCAAAAGTGGAGTGAGTAGCATTATATTAATCAATTCACAACTGCAGTCACAATGTAGACGTGCAAATGCAGTACGATGTAAAAGTGTTGATCCGGCCCTCATTTCTTCACCTACATCTGCATTAGTTTCACTTCAGAAGGTTGAGGCTGTGCTGAAGGATAAAGTTGCTTGTGCCAGATATTGACTTTCAAGCTCCTTGGCATTGTAGAAACCCAGTTTGTATATTTATATAGTGTATATTTCTATTTACTATTTTATTGGCAAATTTCAACAAAATTGCAGCATCTTATTTTCCTCGTAATATACAAACACGTGAGGCATGGCCTAGTATTTTTACACAGTACTTCATATATCCACCGAACGTTGTGGAAAAAACTGAATAAAAAATTGAATTCTGACCCTCTTTTTGTGCTGAGGAAAGATGCTAACCTGCGTCGTCTTTGTCATTTGTAGAGGCAGCCAAAACACAAGTCAAGCGACCGTGGAGTGAAGCAGAGAAGCGTGCAGTGCACAAACACTTGGGGAAGTTTCTAGAAGAGCGCATGGTCCCGAGAAAAGTGCACTGCATGCAGTGCAAAGAGAAGGAGAAGCCCCTGGATCAGAGGTCATGGAGGGACGTGAAGAACTTTGTGTACAACACGATTGTCACTTTGAACAGGAGGGATGCCGCTCAAAGGTTTTAGTTTGGAAGGCGAGACGTTCTGCTTCAGTGTTATGGCCGTCACGACCTGAACACACTGGTATTTTCAGTTCAGAATCTTGAGTGTTACATGTGCATTGAGTGCACGAAAACAGTGGTTTGACCGTTTTCTTCTTCTTTTTTTTTTTTTTTAAATAATCTGACTTAAAATCTTAAATTGTCAGGAAAAATTGCGGTCCACACGTTTTTGCATAAAGTTTGTTATTGTTTTTTGGAGTTTTTTTGTTATTATTGTTTTTTCTGTAATAAAACACTACATTTTTACTGTCTGGAGATGTGGTCTGTATGTATGTGCATATATACATACATAGCTATATCTCTGTGTGTATGTATATATTCACATGTGTTAAATACTCACCAGTTGAAATAAATAATGTCCTGGGCACTGGAAAAGGCACTTCTGGCAGGTTTATTTATTATTATATGGGTTACTATTGCCTTATTTAAAAACCATTCTTGAAACTATCACGAGAAAGCACT
>JAOWBL010000022.1:2453616-2470827 GCA_028564865.1 Zenarchopterus dispar | reverse complement strand
GCAGGTTTATTTATTATTATATGGGTTACTATTGCCTTATTTAAAAACCATTCTTGAAACTATCACGAGAAAGCACTTAAAAGTTTACATCTCTCTTACTACATGCATTACTTTTTTTTGAAAGAGGAAAATATTAAAAGTAAAAGAGAATATATGTAATATGCAATAGCGCTCCGTTGAACAGGTCTTCACTGTGTTTGTTAAAAACCTTTTTTAATCCAGTGTTCTAAGAATCTGAAGTGAAAAGTTGAGTTAGGCATCAACTTAGTGTTACAAAGCGGTTTGGAAATTCTCGTCAGTTCAGCAGAAAAGGTGGCTCTCGCTACGCTGGTTGATTCACTCGGTCCTCACATTGCTATTAAGATGGGAATGTGTTATGTGAGTGTGTGTGGTTTTCTTTTTTTGTTTTTTTGTTTTTCTTACTATTACTATTGAACAGATGAGAGTTCAGGTTCCAGGAGCTGAAAGCTCCTAATGTCCGAGTTCTGGTCCCTGTGGGACTGTTACTTAACCATTGGCTCAGCTGTGTTTGAGGGGCGGGGCTTATGCTATGTTGATGTAAAATGGGCGTGTTCCAACCAGGTGCCGGACATGCGTGTCCCTCCCGTCCCAGGATGGAGTCTGTAAGAGCTCTGAAATGACCCTACAGAAGTAGAGACTTTTTTTTTTTTTTTTAAGCAAAGCAGTGGCAATTCAGCATGAAAATGACTGAAACTCTGTTAGCGATTGCTTTTGGCTCCAAGTTGATTGATTGATCATCAAAACATCCTTTCAAGTGGCTGCTTTTTTTTAAAAATCTACCACATGCATATGATGCTTTTTTTTCTCTAGCTTTAAAATGTGGAAGCCCAAGTTTAAATCTGTTTTTGTTAGATAAACTACTAAACTGACATGTGATGATGCCTACAGTGAAGTTGGGTTTACCTGCGTAGGGATTAAAGCCTGTGGATGACCACATCAGCGATCCTAATCCAGGACAAAAGTAACGAAAGATGCTGAATCCAAATATCCACATAACACAAAAGGTCTGATCAAAATAGTATTTAAAAGGATGTTGTGAAGTAACATGTTGCTACTTTTCTTTGACAAGTTTCCGTGATGTAAAACTGGGTCTTCATTAATGTCGAAGACCTCAAATCTCAGCAGGCGGTTGAGTAGCGTTGAATTCATCATCACTGATTACCAACACTTCTTCTTCTCTTGTTGAAATATTCATCAGTTTGTTTTTTTTGTTTGTTTGTTTTACAGAGCAGCATCATTGAAATCGTGCTTCTTTTCTTTGGAAATGAAAAGGAAGCTGCAGACATTCTTTTCGTGCTTGTGGTTGCTGGTTTCAGGTTAGAAAAGCAGAATAAAACTAAAGCAGCTGTGTTTGTATGGAGGACGTGAAACTGATGTCTATTGTCACGGTTTTCACTTCTGTATGAACTTTCATTTCTGACTAACCAGGAGATTAAAGCTGGATCACAGATGCTGTTCTATAACATTTATATGGATAGTTGAAAAAAAACCCATCCAGCTGGAGGTGGAGATCAGTGTTGTGGGGGTGGGGGGGTCTTTCTAAGTAGAAATGGACTTATTTGCTGCCTGAGATTTCAGACTGATTTTTTAAACTTTTTTTTTTTTTTAAATCTTTTTACTGATTTATTTCATCAGCGTCTGAAGCAGGTGAGCCGTTTTCTCCCGTTTCATCTCCACGGAGACCATTTAGTTCACGAACCTGACTACATGATGTCGTCACTTGTGGACAGATGGTAGTTGGTCTCCAGGTGGGGTTGTTGTGGGTTCCCACTGATGATGATGTGCCCCCCCCCACTCCCATCAGGCTCAGCCCATGAGCTCAGCATCGCGCTTATTATTGTAACATCTTTCACATGAAAGTGGGTTCTGGTGGTATGAGAAACAGGCCAGAAGTTGTTATTGTTGAGAAAGTGTGTGTGTGCGTGTGCACGTGCGTGCACGCTCTGTCCTCTGCGCTGCCTCCATTAGTTGAACGGTAGTTGGATCAAGTCTGTTTGTCCAGCTGCTCCCCCCGCCCCCCGCCAGGCCCACAAACACACTTTTGCTGTCTGCTGCAGCCTTTCCCAGTCCAAACCTCAACACCTTGTTTTTCTTTAAAGAGGGAGTTTATTAAAAATGTTTGACAATGATTAAGTTTTTCTAAAAGCTAATTTTATTTTTTTTCTAGGTTTTTTTTATATGCAGTAAGAATAGAGAACAAATCGCAGTCAGGTGTGTGTATAGTTTGTTATACAGGGTAAAATTCTAACAAAAAATAACATCTACAAATCAAAGGGGCGGGGCCTTTTGATTGATGGTCAATGCAACCAATAGCTAGCTGTCATTATGTTTGCTTCTTAACAAACATCCGAGACGAGTAAGCAGGTTATGCTAGCCAAACGTCAGCTAAACACAGCTGGTTGCTCATGCAGCAGCCGGACCAAGTCTGGTCAGAACCAGAACCAGGCGAGTTTCATCAACAAAAGCAATTCAAAAAAGACATGAAGAGTAAAGAGAAGTGGGAAAAAAATAAGTTACAGTGTGGCATAATTAAAAAAAAAAAAAAGTTAGACTTAAGCTAGACTTGGTGTAGTACTGAAATTAATGTTTACATTTAAATTCAGAATAGTTTAAATAATTCAGTCAAAATCAGCTGTAAACAAATAACTTTTTAACCTTGAATTAAATTAACTGAGGGATTCAGCATTCCTGCAGTTTTATAAGTTTACATTGATGTCATCACTGGTCGTAAATACAAACAGAAATACAGTTAAAACAGGATATTATTAATGTATGATTCTAATTGATGTATTGTTATATTTATTCACTCAACAGGCCTGTAGTCAGGATAATGGATTAGGGATGGAATTGGGATTATTATTGTGACATTATAATAAACATTCTAGACTGGCTCCTTTTTTCCACAATCTTAGCTCTAAAAACTGAACGATCATGACTTTCATTTTTCCAGAATTGTGTAGTTTAATTATTATATAGTGGCTTTAATGCCCATTAAAAATCCTCTGTCCCCAGTCGGCTAATTTCAGAGGTTATTAACATTTATCCAAGAACCTCAGTAATGTTCAAACATACAATAATACAATATTCCTTTGTTGCAATCTGAAACTCGACTTTTTAAAGTGGTTTAAAAAAAGTCAACGTTACTAATTGTACTTGAGTGAATCCATCCGTAATCTTAGGAAATGAGAATCCGAATTTCTGCAGAAATCCGTTTATTTTTTCCTCTTGATGCCTCCTATATAAACACATCTTAAACCCTCCTCCACGTGCACATGCATATAACGTGCTCTTCTGCCTTTGTTTCGCTCTCTGTGGATCTTCTCCCCCTCCTCTTTCGGAGCGCCGTGGTCCATGTCCGCCTGCCTCTCTCTCTCCTCCCTCCGCCCCTCCCTCCTGTCATTCTTCACATCCTTTCTTACCCCGGCCTCGACAGTTTGACCCCAGTTGCCCTTGACACATGGATTTGTATGGTTTGGACCAATCAATAGAGACTCCCGTGTCCCGGTGTCAGATGTTGGCTGCTCTAATTGAAACTAACAACAACCTGCGGAGAGCGACAATGAGCGTTTCTGCGTTCCTGTGTGTCTGCGGGGACGATGAATGAAAAGGGCGGAGGAACTGCCACTTTCACATGGTGATTGCCCCGTCATCGGCTTTTGTCCAGACCTCGGTTTGTGTTAGATTACCAGAGAGAATAGCGACAGTCTTGTGGGTCGGATGTGACAGCCAGACCGCTGTGAAATAAGTGTTATTGATTCAAAACCTCCTGACGATGTCTCACTGAAATGAGAAAAAGAAAATATAAATAAATAAACCTGAGAGGATCCGAGGAGATGTTCCTAGTTGTGTCCTGAGCTCTGGTTGATGCTGAATTAACAGGAACTGACTCTGGTTGAACCCGGACCAACGGGGCAGAGGGAACACACCTGGTGGCCGGGTCCAACTCCCACCATCCCTCCGTTTCCACAGGTTACTTCCTGTTGCTCGGCTCATACCAACCTCGACGTGATCTCACCTTCACTGGAGCGGGATTTCATTCTTTACAAACCTGAAACTGTGACAAAGGAGCCGCCTCAAGTGTTTCGGTTGAATGTTGATTTTTTTTTTTTCTTTGAAGTTTGAAGAAGATGGATGGAATAATCGTAACTCTCCGTTTCCTGTCCCACGAGTCTTTGTGGTCACTTTAAATTGACCGACTGCGTCTCATCCACTGATGTCAGAGATGTACAAATGGGCAAAACGTGTTTCCATTACACTTTAGCAATAAACTGGGTGATCAATGTTTGATATTGATATTTGACCGTTTTTTTTGGGGGGGGGGGGGGGGGGGTGTAAAAATTTTAGGGGTTTCCTTTTTTTTTTTTTTTGAGTTTTCCACAATTCTAGTGGAAATGAAAACCCACTGTGGGATCATTTCAGATGTCATTCCTGAAACAGCATCTGAAGCGAGCCCCGCGTGAGCTCCACCCTCAGAGCTCCGCCCTCAGAGCTGCACCCTCTGAGCTTCACCTTCAGAGCTCCGCCCCGCTGAGCTCCACCCTCAGAGCTCCGCCCTCAGAGCTGCACCCTCTGAGCTTCACCCTCAGGGCTCCACCTTCAGAGCGCCCACCCAGCTCTGCCAGGGCTCCGCCCTCAGAACTCCACCCTCGCCTTTTGTCGTGGTACCGCTAGCAGCGAACTTTAATGGTGCAAACGATGTAGAAAAAAATGACAGCTTGTGGGTCAAACGTTGTTGTGTCGTCATGCCTTTCAGGCTGGTTGTCATGGAAACACGACTACGTCAAGACTAATTCTGACTAATGTCAGTGCTGACTGTTGTCTCGAGGCTTTGGTGCTGCATTTGGTTTCACTAAAACCAACTGAAAATTTAGACAGTAAATACGAGATCTGGTGAACACCCAGCATGCAACACGAGTCCGCGCCACTGCTAAACCTTATATTGTGGCTTGTGACTCAGACATTTTTTTTTTATGCTTTCTAAAGCCGTTTGATGATGAGGACCTCGGTCAGACAGAAGATCTCACAGGTGGGCTCAGACGAAGCTTCGTCTTCACGCCGCGACCCAGCAGGTGACGACTGAACGCCACAACTGTTACACTGAGAGCCGGAGAAAATAAATCTGATGCATCACAAGCGTAAAGAGTAAAAATTTAACGTGCACGTTATCTCTGAGTGTTTTCACTGTCCTGCAAACATTTACAGGATTTCATTCTGATGTTGAAGAGAAGAAAAGTGCGGTCTTGGTTGTGTTGGTTTAAAAAAAGGAGGGGTGGGGGGTATTCTTAAAAAGAGGGTGGGGGGTGCTTTCAAAGCTACTGTAATTAATCCCAAGCATCAGTCAGACTATTGTCATTAATAATTCATGTCTTAGCAGCAGCCCTGACAGAGGGACTGGGTTCAGATCTTTATTGTGGGCTTCAGCAACAACGCCAGCCGACCCTGGAGGCCAATCTGCTCCTCGAACGCCGTCCCCTGAGAATTTGTATTATAAATTTATGTTTTAGTTTGCCAAGCAATATTCGTGGTGCCAGCCCTGGCGAGAGTGGAGCGCTGAGCCACGGGCAGGGCTCCAAAATCCAGTTTTTGCTGATTTAGCAGTATGAAAAGTAGTGATTTAATGTGGACGTGTTTAGAGAGCCTTCAGGAATCATGTGACAGGAAGTCGTCGGCGGGCCGCCTTGTTCTGGGTACTTGACCATCTTCCCGTTTTACTTCCTTTTGCATTATTCAGTTACTTAATGGATCATACGGCTACTTAAATGTTCAATTTGCACAACTGGTTTACGGGACTTGGAGTCATTCGCCCGAGCTTAGTTTAACTGGGATTTTTAACGTATGTTCTTTGTTTTTAGTTGTAAATCCTGTTGATGTGATGGTGTAACAGCGATACGACACTACTGTGGGGTTTGGAGTGTAACAGGATTTATTTTTTCCTCATATTTGAGCCCCACATGGCCGTGAAATTAGTTTTTGCTTGGAAATTCTTCAGACCGGATCAGCTGAGGCCGTTTGATGTCATCTAATGTTTCTTGGTTATGAATACGAATCAAAGGTTAACTTTTATTTATTTGCATTCATTTTATTTCTCAAATTTTACATAAGGAGAGCTTGTAGCAGTTTATTTCAGAGGTTTGTAGGTACAGTTATCCTCTCTGGTTGTTATTTCTAGTTTTTTTCTTTGATAATCACGTCCATATAAGAATGATATAAATACAATTTAAGGTATAACATAACTTTGTAATCAGGAGGTACATATGAGAAAGGGGGAGGGGTCAGTGATGTCCATGTTGATGATGCGCTGCCATCCATTGGTCTGGAGAGTTATGCTTACATAGCGTGCCTTTAATGAGAAGCTGAGAACAGTAATGAACCATGAATAAAACCAAAACGGGACTTTCTTGGCATTCTCCGTCTTCCTCCTCGTTGTTTTTGTTCCATTTTCTATTATTTTAAAGAGAAGGGGGCCTCTGTTTAGTTTCTGTGGTCTGATCATTGTCGGTTGAAGCTTCAGGAGGGCGGGTTTGCTGGTGAAGAGAGCGCGGCACGTCCAGAGCGTCATTGCGAGGTTATCTTGTTGTGTATCTAAGAGTTTCAGCCCATCCGAGTCAGTCTGAGGTTGTGTTTGTCTTCCGCCGGTCTGAACGCAGCCTAAACCTCGGCTGCAGGCCGCAGGGCTTCGTGCCGCCGCGGCGGTTGAGCTTCGATGGGCGTGTTCCTGCCTCCAGTTCAGGCGCAGTCGACTGAATCTCTCCGTCCAGTCTTTTGTTCCCAGCGACTTTTGTTTCTTTTCAATCAGTTTACTTTTTCATTCGTTTTCTGCCTTTTCTGTCTTCTATTCATTACCACACACACACACACACACACACACACACAACCTCCTTTGTATTTCTTGGCTCTCCAGTCTCTGTGTTTTCTTTTTTTTTTTTTTTTTTTTTGTTAACCCACCTCTCTTGGTTAAACCCTCCAGTTTGATCAATCATTGATGATCCCAGGTGTCCCGAGACCTCAGGGGACATGATGATTGGCTGTGCAGTCCTTATGTAGACACCCCCACCACACACACACACACACCTGCACCACACACACCCTCCTCCTTCCTTTTCAGGATCAGAGATGAACCTTATCCTCACCCTCGCCCCGGCCTCCTCCTCCTCCTCTCTCTCCTTTGCCGTTTCTTATCTCGTTCTCCTTTCTCTCCCGACTGGATGTCGGAGGGCGAGCTTCAATTAAAGAAGCAGTGGGGTTCCCTAAGCCATTAGCCGTATTAGTGTTGGGTCCGTGCCCGTGCCCTCTCTCTCCAACAAAGACCTCTGAACGCTTCCTGCAGCCGCTTGCCTGGCATTTGTCTGGTTTTTCTGCTTTGCAGCCACCGTCAGTTACAGTCGGCGGCTTAGAAACGGGAATTATGCTTCAGTGTGCTTTCTAATTCCAGTTTCAGCAAGAAAACCAGACCCACGAGTCCAGAGGACGTCTACCACAGCCGATTCCCACAAAAGCACAATGACTTGGTTGGTCATTGATTGAAAAAGATGACAACACAATAGGGAGAGTTTGCCCGTTTGATTAATGATATCTGGAGTCTTCCCCTTCGCCGTCCCGTGGGTTTTATCGTATCCTTAACCTTTCGCAACGATTCCTTTGTCCCCAGATCACAATCGCACACCTCGGACCTTCAACGGAGCCTGACTCCACTCATCAATCATCTTTGATTTTCTGCCAGTGATTCAGATAGCGGGGCGATACTTGTGGGTGTGGACACAGTGTGCGTGTCCCACTAACCCGGACTCCAAAATGGAGAGAGCACAGTCTATTAAGCGTTTGACAATTGAAGACCTCCCACTCTTAAAGACCCGCTCGGATTGTCTTCTCTCCCAGTCCCAGGAAGCCGAGGAGGGGGACGAAACCGTGTCTCCAGAATGGAGAGGGAGGGGGGCCATTTTGTTTCTAATGAAGCTGTCCGTCACACAGCTTGTTGACAGAAGGCCAGGACGGGACTCCCACCTGCCCACGCTCCACAATCAGTGGTTGGGAAACGAAATGAGCTCATTTTTGGATATTAAAAAAAGGAAAAGAGGAAGAAGGAATTAACGAAGCTGGTTCCTGGCACAAATGCTGTATATGTGGCTGTTTAGGCCCACAAGTGCTAACGGGGGGCAGGCACACGATCAAAAGAGTCCCCACAGTTCAGCTTTATTAACATATCCCACAAAACTCTGGCTATGAAGTTCATTCAAGTGATACTTTATTTCCATATAAAGTCATAGATTTGTCCAGCTCTCTTTTCGTTCAGTTGTAAGCAGCGTATTTGATTTGGTTTTTGAGGCAACAAATAAAATCTTGTTCAGACCCACCAAAGTCCTAACACCAGCCCTGAGTGGGTTAGTTTCCACAGCAGAGCAGCTCCACGTTCTTCAAGCTTAATGAAAATCTCCATGAATATTAAAGACGCTCTGATCAGCTCCTTTTAAATCCTGCTTGAATTCTGATTTTATATTTACGTCTCAGCTGCCTGATAATTCCAGTATTTACTGTTGTTGTTGGTAGCAGTGAGGTCGGATGATCCAGAAGAAAATAGTCCTTTTAAAATGACATTGTGTTTTTTTTTTCTTTTCAAACCCAAAGTTTGATCACATTTATCAATATATCACTGTTATCACTGTCAGGAACAGAACTTAAAGGACAGCAGCGTTTACGGCAAGCCGCCATGTTTTTGTTTTAATCAATAACTCTTGTCGGTCATTAGGGGCCTTTTTGTTCTGTCGATGTTTAGCCACCGTTTTGGTCGTGTTACTCCATAAGGTGTGATTTCTTTTTTTTTCTGACATTTTTTATTTTCTTAAAAAAAAAAAAAAAATTTAACTTTTCAGTATTTTAAAAGGTCACCTGGAAGTCTTTAGATTATTAGAGGACAAAGTTGTCCTGTCCCAGGATCGGTCTTAAATATACCAAAGATTATTAACAATATAGATTTTTTAAAATGTCTTTTTATTTCTTAAAGTGGGTTTACAATTGAGAAATGTAAAGTTTTTCATAAAAAGCCTGTAATGTAAAAATAGTGAAATCTCATGGTAAACAATAAAAATAAATTCAGCTGTTTTTCTCTGATGAAACCCTGACTTTGCAGAAGTTAAAATTTATATTACGTAAAAGCTGTGAGATTAAAGAAATTGTGTTTTGATGGGACTTTTTTTGTCCTCTAATGACCTAAAACTAAAAATGCATCTGAATCAATTTTGTTCAAGCCTCATCTTTAAAAAAAAATCCCCAGATCTTCTAAATGAATCGGTTTCCAGCCCTGCGAGCAAGCAGCGAGAATTATTTTTGATTTTTTTTTTTCTGGATTGTGTAGTTTTAGCTTGTAAATCTAAAGTTGGTGTCCTTCGAGCGAGACTATTTTTGTTTACATTTTAAAGGTGTAAAAAAGCCTCGTTTCATAATTGAGGGGAAACTCGATAGCAAGTTGTGAAGAATGAAAAGAGAAGTTTAGACACACCTGGCTGACCTCCAACAGCTGATTAATGACTGTGAGAAAGGTCGGAGTATTATTACAATTACTATTATTCTGTAGGCTCAAAACGTTTTGGATAAAACGTTTTTTATGACAGAAACTATAAAAACCAGGTGCAGCCTTTTGGCTTTAAAATATTAAACTTTTTTTCATCTCCGGTAGTTATCTTTAAAGATATTTCATAATAGCTGTTTTTATTTAAAAGAGGCATTAACTCATTTGGTACCAAATTACAGCTGCCACAGATCCTGACAAATAAATCAATTAAATGGATTTCTGCGTATTTGACTGTTTTCATCGCTCTGACGATTTTAAAGCTGATTAAGCAGCTGTTTGAGGACCACACCAGGACCAGGAAGGACCCACCGGGACCAGGAAGGACCCACGGGACCAGGAAGAACCTACGGGACCAGGAAGAACCCACCGCGACCAGGAAGGACCCACCGGGACCAGGAAGAGCACACCGGGACCAGGAAGGACCCACCAGCAGCCACCTAATGAGCAAAGCTCTGCAGAAGAGGAGGCTGAGAGTGTGAATGAAAAGCGAATTAGGAACGCCTGTCAGCGCTCCCTTTTTAAGGCTTCGGTGGGATTATGTCGACATGGGCGCCCTGGCTGCAGATGAAACGCGTCCGGGATGTCGGTGGGCAGCGTCTGCATGTGTGCACTCGAAGTGACCGGCCCTACTCGTGAAGTATTAATGCAAGGCTTTGTTGTATTGTTTCCCCTGTGGTTTAACAGTCAGGTAGCACCACCCCCACCCCCCATCACTGTTGGAGTTAAAAGAAAAAAATGCAGAAGGTATTTTCAGACTTGTCTCATCGCCACGCTGGGAGCCGGTGTGAAAGTAGGAATGACCCAGCTTTAATCTTGCAGCAGATATTTTCATCAGATGTGTTAATGTGGACTGGAGGTGGGGTGGGGGGTGGGGGTCTTTCACCAGTCCTCCTTGACAGTCTAATCTCACATATTTTATTAACATTTAAACTCTTAATTCTGCCAAATTCAGGTTGTTTAATGAGCAAGTTAGTACACAGAGCAGCTTTTAGCTTCATCATTATTTGTGTTTTTAATTTGTCACCAGTGGCTTTACAGCACATCTTTTCAATGAGAAGGAGGCGTGGCCGTCCTGAGGTGGGGGGCGGGACCTCACCCCTCTATGATGTCATACAGAGCCAATATCAGAAAAAACCTCTCCACAAGGAAGTGTTGTTAGCTTCCTGCAAACTAGAAGTGTTGTGTATAAAAGTAGTACAGCATTGGTTTTCCGTGTGTCTCTAGCCTGAAGTCATGTCTAAAATAGTATTTCATTAAAATAAAACCATTGGTAAAAAGCACAATATGAGCACTTCAGGTTTAAACATTTTAGGGGAAATTTCTTTCCTCAGACAAGTTATTCTGATTTAAAGCCACAGAGTTTCATACTTGTGTTGAGAGTCTGTGGTTTTGAGTCCTCTCCAGAATAAATGTCGAGTTTGTTGAAACTTTAAACAAGGTCTTAAACAAAAAATGTCTGCTGTGAAGAAAAGAAATAGTTTGGTGATACAACAGCAGCAGCTCTGAATTCCTGACTAAACATTTAGAAAATGCCTGGTATCCAGATAGGCGCCTGGGACACCGGGCATGGAGGAAGGTCTAGGGGAGACGGCCAAGAGGCTGCGCTGAGACGGCCGAGACAAAAGGGGACGCAGGACTGGCTCCACTTAGCATGTTATGAGTCGGGGGGTCTGCCAGGGGTCACGGGCTGCATGAATAAAACAAATCATGTTGTTTCAACATCCAGCAGTACGCTCCTCCGGGAGTGGATGAAGGTTGCTTTCTTCTTCTTCTGCGCCTTTTCAGAAAACATATTGCATGATTCATAATCGTAAAACTTATTAAATTGGTGGTTCAGGCGGAAAGCAGGCTGGATCTTCCAGCCTCGGAGCGGGGATATTAGCACTGGTACCCGGCTTCACCGTCATTGGTCATGGAGCCAGACTGGGACTTTTTTTTTTTTTTTTCCCTTTTGTCAGCTCTGTAATTTAATATCCAGGCTGAAAATCAGCTTTGATGTTTCCCAGAGCTCTCTGTATCATAAAATAATGTCTACATTATTTTTCTGAAGCTGCATTAACAAAAAACGAAAAAGAAAAAGAAAAAGCCACTAAGAAGCATCTCTGGCCTTCGGACGGAGCAGCAAAGTGCCCGAGCGTCGTTGGTCCACACTGTGACAAACTGATTAAAATGCCCACGGATTGGGAGAGCTCGATCCCTAACTCTATTCACCGGACCCAGGCACGTCGTCACGACAACGAGGGATGACAAAGGACTCAGTCAGGCCATTGAGTGCTGTGAAAGAAGAGGCAGCCGTGTGTGTGTGTGTGTGTATGAGAGTGTGTGTGTGAGACTTGGAGTTGTGGCTGTACAAGCCGTAGGTGGTAATGTATGCGGACCATCCACAAACGCATGAATACGCGTGCACGTCCCACTGCCTCCTCAGTATTCTGTCTCACAATGAGCGCACCAGCAGTCTTGGATGACGTGATGTTTCATGTGAGCATATGGTCAGCCTGAATTCCAACCAGACTGGCACGGACATGTTTGAGCTGGCTTTGTCTGTCACCGAGACATCCAGCGTCTGAAAACCTGCTTTTACACCTGGACCGTCCTTTTAGAGATAAATCTGAGAAGATGTAACCCTACACCAGAGCCGTGCTGCACCAGCGGTACATTTCAGTGACAAATAATCATTCCCCTCTGAGAGGAAGTATTATTGTCTGTCAGTGATGTGGTTTAATACCGCTTGTCAAACTTGCTCAAATTTCCAGGCTACGTGGATCATGTCGAGTAATCTTTGCAGCTCTGCTAACACGGCTTCCTCCTGTTTTTCTTTTTTCCTAACAGCCCTTTATGATGTCACAGAGGGTGGGTCATCTTGCATTGGCCAAGCGCCAACATGACAACATTCAGGTTAAAACAAACACCGATTTAAGGAAAGTTGTAGTTCCTCGGCTCACCACTAGGGGCTTGCTCCAAGTGGATCTCCGTTGACTTCTATGTTGAAATGTCCAACTTTAGAGGAGAAATAAACATATTTTCCAACCAGTTTCAGTTTTTTGGTCTCCATACCTAGATTTCACATCTATGACAGCTTAACAGGTCATACTTGTTTTTAAATGTCAGATTCGTTTATATAAAGCCAAATGTATGTTTGATTAGGAGTGTGAACTTGACAGCTAGCACAGCCGATGGCTAACTGTTCTCACTTCTGCTACTATCTCTGAGGTGTGAATAAAGACCTAAAAGAACACGCTCATTTTAAAGAGAGTGTTTCCTGTTGGGCTGTTTCTTTTACTACTGCTGTGATTGACAGAAGGTGGGCCTGCTTCAGCTGGCTTCTCGGGTCCGTTCGTTCCACGCATGTACGACTTGGCTACAGAGAACGAGGAAAAAGAGCCTCCAGAATCCCCTCAGAAAACATCTGGGTGATTTTACAGTGGGTTTGTCTGGTTCTTTCGAAACAGTCTGTGGTATTGACCAAGATTTTTCAAAAGTGGAGGTTTACAAAGGTGCAGCTAAATGTGATATATGTGCTAACTGAAAAAACTACCTGATACGACCAATCAGAGACATGAAGCAGGTAACTTCAGGTAGAGTCTAAGATGAGTCAAAGCAAAAGGAAGACAAAATGGCTCCTGTGGAGTGGGAACGCTGGTGAACGCTCAGCTTTATGGTACAAACTTGGCGGCCATCTTGGTTGTTCTCAAAAGTGGCTGTTGGATGCTCTTGGAAGAGTCATCGTTTAAAACCCGCCTCTTGTGATTGATTCAGTGTCTTTGGAGATGGTTGTAAACTGGAGGGTGTTTCATGAGAGACCTTTCGTGACCTGAATACGTGTGACTGACGAGATTAACTTTAGAAGAACCAGGAACTAGATCTGAGCAGAATATGGCCACACTGAACAAAAAACACCTCTGGAAATAAGCACAATATTCCATAAAACTAGTCAAAACTGTCTAAGCAAAAATATCTTTGTTCACGGAGAAAGAACATTTTTATTGACTAGAATTTTTAAAACCTTCAAAAAAAGTCTCGCACTTGTCTTGAAACAAGTTTTTTTTTCTTAATTAGAAAACAGTTTTTGCAGTGTACTTTAGTATGTGGTGGGGTTTTGGCGAATGGCGGTGTATTTTTACAAACATCAAACAAAATTGTGTATTTCCTCTGGTAAGCTGGATATTTCCTCTCATGCTTGCATGGACAGGTTGATTTTTTTTTTTTTTTTGGGCATGGTGAAATCATGATCCAGCAGGTTTTCTGTCGTCGGATTGTCGAGTCAGCTTGTGTTTGAGCGAACCACAAACTGAGGTTTTTAGGTATTTAACAGGTTTGTTGTGTCTTGTTTGGCTGCTAGTCTGCCAGGATAACTGCAGCAGCGCTTGTGAACCGGTTCGTACATTAATGATTTACAGGAGATCTCATCCATTAACCCTTTCATGTCCAGTGGCAAAAATGCAGCATACAAAAAAAAAACCACAACTAATCCTGTTTAATCATGACTAATTTCAGTTAGAGGCTGTGTCCTGAAAGCAAAGCTAAGCTAAGTGACTTGTGGACATTTTTTTTTTCTCATTCCTGCCGGCTCGGTTCTTTTCTGACTTGAGTTGTATTTTTGCTTCGTCATCCATCCGTCCCGTTTCTCATGCTGTCATTGTCGGAGCGGCCGCCTGGCTGGCTCTCCTCTGGGACTTCGGAGAGCCGAGCTCTAATTGTGGCGGGATTTATTGGCTGCTGCTCCGGCTGTTGTAGTCCAACCCCGTCAACAAAAGCTCTTTCTGACACACTCCGTGATTTCATCATCTTTTTTTAAAGTCGAACTGCTGCTGCTCAAAATAGAAAAAGCATTTCTCACTGTTATCATCTTAAATTAAGGATGTGGTTCTGTTTCAGTCGTGGTTCAGAGTGTGCTGGTGGATGTGGGCGTGGTTCTGGGATGCATTTATTCCCATCAAACCATGTAGTTATTGTGGACACATTTTAGTTCCTTCCAGGGCAGGAACCAGTGATGGTCCCACAGCCCATCACTGGTTCAAGTTAAAGTGAGCCTCATCTGATGCTGTCAATCACTCGCTTTCTGCTTCATTAACTCGGTGCTTCCTCATGACTGCTCTCTGATCCTTCTTCCTGTTTTTTCCATATTGATTCCACTTATTTGTAAATGTCACTAATGACATCATCAACATACTTATAATGATGTACAGCACTGATTCATTTCATAACCAATGAGCTGTTAGATCTCTTGTATGTCCCGCCTCCTCGCCATGGATTGACATGCCAGGCATTTCAGGATTGCAACCGCAAAAAAAAGAAAAAGAAAAGAAAAGGGCAACTGAGAGAGGGTTCGAAAACTGAGATGGTTTTAGAAATGATGGCAAGAAAGAGAAGTATAACCCAGAAAGAAAGTCTTGGTTGGAGATTTTCATTTCCTGGTTGCAAATTCTGGGTTCTGGTTCTTGGATTATGAATTTTGATTCAGAGTATACTTGAAGGCTTTAAGAGACTTTTAAAGAACTCTTCAGGAAATCTGGGGGCGCTCACTTTTTATTTGATGTTGGAATTGGCTCTTCTTGGTGGAAACGGTGTTCACGGCGTTGAAGCTGAACGTGCACACGCATCTGCAGGTCCATATCAACATGGTTTATGTTCTGTGAATGACTGCTGAATTATTTAATGCTGCACAGCACTTTAGGAACATATAAAAATAAAGTTATGAGTGCACCGTTTCCTTGCTTTTACACCAGCACACGGGTGAAGCGGCCGCTGTGTGTTGAGTGGTTCTGATGGTCCACTTTGTTAAACTGCCATGCTGAATGACCGTGGTTTATAGACTGCCGATAATGGCAGCTCATTAGTAATAGATTACTCCACACGAAAGGCCGTAGCTTTTCCAGTGGATCGCAGGTTGCTCCGAAGCGAAGCTCAACACCTGCTTTTTCCCGGCCGGAGCGCCACGGCCTCCAGGGTGAAAAGATCCTGTCATAAAGTGAGTGGATGTGGGGACGGGGGGGTTTAGTCTCCCTTTCAAGGGAAGTGACTTTCATCCTGTGTCCGTTCAGAGAGCAGTGAAAGGGACACTATTCACCCCAACAGCAGACAGAGACCCCCTTCAGCCCACCGGAGGGACTCGGGGAGACAGAACCTCTGTGTAAATCGAGGGAAAAGAGACGCCCATTGACCTTAAAGATGCCAACGGAAATGGAGGAAGGCCAGACGTGCACATCTGCCCGTTAGAGATCTAATTAAACTGATCTGGACACCAGAGTCGAGACGCGACCAGCAACGGTGCCGAATGTAGATGGGGTCCCTGGGTGTAAACGTGGACTGGAGGTGGTGTCACTCGTGTCATCACAGTTTCATCTTTCAGTTTGTTGAAGTTGGAAGGAGCGTAAATACACCAAACCCGAGGCTCCAGAGATCCTCCAAACCAAGAGCAACATCCCAACTTCCAGGTTGAAGCCAACGTAAAAGTTTAAATAAAAAAATAAAAAAAAAGTATTGCAGTTCCTCAGCTGGCCACTAGGGTCCCCAAAAGCCAGTCACGCTCTAATATTGTCCATGTTAAAAAAAAAAAAGAAGTACACTTTACACCAGAAGTAAACATCTAGAAAGCATTTATGGTCGTGACATCAGAGTGGTGAGTGGAGCTGACTCCACGACGTGGGTTCCTGTCGCTGACCCTGGGCAGTCTTTCTGGGGAGCGTTAGCGTTTGAGCTACCAGACGGAGCTGGAGAGTTAATGGATGAAGATGTTATTTTAGCGTATTAGCTGTCACATGAGAACTTGGACTAATTGAACTTCCTGTTTCTGCGTTAACGAACACACTTGTCACAGCTGGTTCCTGATTCACATGTTGGCCGTGGAGCTTTTCCACTCGTTAGGACTTCACGCTTCTCCCAGAATTCATCATCAGTCATGCTGTCATGCAAATATACATATATCGCCGACGACTACCATGAGTGGTGGTCTTTTATGTTTCAAGGTGCTTTGTTTTTATCCTCTGAATGTTCATAAAATATTGGGTAAAATGATGAAGCCAGAGTTTTAATTATTTGATTCAAAAGTCCAAGTAAAGAGGGATGTTTGTTTTTAAAATAATGGAAAATGTTTCAAGCTTTGCCATGAAACTACAGATACATAACAGCTGTTGTTGGCAAGTGGCTTTATTTATTTATTATATTATATTTATAATACAAAGCATGCATATTTGTAGGAAGTATTGCAAGATTTGTATTTATGTTTAGGTGTTTAAAAGAGTGTTAAGTTTGCTGGATGTGTCTTCAGCTTGATGGTATCTTCTCTGTCAGCATCGATTTCCAGCATGAGGGACTTGTGTAACGACTTGGCCAACGGTCCGACTGAAGGACCTGAAGTAGGGACTTGGTCAAGGCTGCGACTAGGGGACTTCATTAAGAACTCAGTCAACTCTCCAACTGAAGGACCTGATCAACGACTCGGTCAACGCTCCGACTGAAGGACCTGATACCGACTCGGTCAGTGCTCCGACTGAAGGACCTGATAACGACTCGGTCAACGCTCCGACTGAAGAACCTGATAACAACTCGGCCAACGCTCCGACTAAAGGACCTGATAACGACTTGGCCAAAGCTCCGGCTGAAGAACCTGATTAACGACTCGGTCA
>JAOWBL010000022.1:2413254-2424806 GCA_028564865.1 Zenarchopterus dispar | reverse complement strand
ATAGTGTGTGAAACATCGAGCAGCGGACGAGAGAAGAGCGGCCACGCTTCAGTCAGAGTAAAGGGAGGAGGCCTCGGGCTGTCACGTCAGAACTTCAGCTTCCAGGTACATAACAGAGTATTCACAGGGATCTGGTAATGTTTAAACAAAACTGCTGTCAGCATGCATTAATTCACCATGAATCCAACTCACTGGAACATTTTTTTTTTCTAATCACACATCCATGACATGTGAAGATCTGCTGAGAAATTAGCTTTCTGTGTAGAAAGAGAAAAACAATCTAGCTGTGCAAATCGGTCCTCTAATCCCTTCTCCTGATTTAAGAAAACTGGGTTACTTGCATACATGGCGTTAAATCAAATGTAAGCTGCTTACTTAAACACCCATAAATGCTGTTATTATTTACAGCAACTGCTGCAGCTGCGCAGCAGCGATTAAATGAGCGTTTTCCAGAGCGAGGACATCTCTGGGGCTTTTTCACACCCGCTTCAAAGGCAGCCAACACTCTGAACTGGGCCGTGTTTCCCCCCTGAGTTTGGTTGGGCTGCACCAATAAGAGCTGGGTAATGGTCCTTGGGTGTGGACTCCAAACAGACAGAAGTGGGTGGGGGTGGGGGTCCCGTGGTATTTTCAGGAACAGACGCTGAAACGCCTCATCTGAAGAACGTGGCTCGACTGTGATCCGTCAGCGATCACATGCACTCATTTACAAATGTTTGGTTAAGAAAAAAAAAGCTGCTTTTTCACTAACGATAACTGTCCAATTAAGGAAATGCCCCCCTCCCCGGCCCATGCCTCCCCCTCCTCTTGACTCGGCTTAATTAGGCTTCGCTTGTGCCGGTGACCCGCTGCAGTACAATAAACTCTTGAGCTCATTAACATAACAGTAAAAGCCCTGTCACTTTAATTAACCGTCCCAAGTGACGAGCACATTAACTGTTGTACGAGCCGACTGAGAGGCACCCGCTTAGTGTTTCCCAGAATGCCCTTGTGTTTTATCTCCCAATACATCGGCCTCTCGGTATCGGATTATTGATGGGACCTTTTGTTTTTCTGTCTCCTGCATCCTCGCGTCTCCGTGACTCCGCCTCCTGCAGGATCCCAAACTCGGCAGCATCTTCCCTCACAGAGGACCGAAGGCCGGGGGCTCGTCCCTCACCATCAGAGGCCGGAGGCTGAAGACCGGGCATCCCAGCGAGGTCGCCGTCCTGATCGGAGGCGTGCCGTGCCTGGTGTAAGTGAGCAGAAAAAAAAATCTTCTGATGTGAAGAGACGACTTCTGTCAAATAAACGAATAAAATCCTCCGTCAGGCTCAACATCCAGGAGGACCAGATCAACTGTCTGACCAGAGGCAGCAACAGGACGGGACAGCACAACATCACTGTGCGCTTTGGTGGAGCAGAGCGCCATCTGCTGGGCTCCATGTATCATTACACCCCCAACCCCAACATCACCATGGCTGCACCACCCAAAAGCTTTCTCAGGTGAAGTACCAGTACTGCCAGATTAGTGGTAGCCGGTTTAATAAAAGTCTGAGTCAGCGTTTGATGTGACCGTCCTTCAGAAACATGAATTCATCCTGGAACACAGCTTTGAAGGACTGTTGGAGAACTAAGCACAGATGGATGCAGGCTGCCTCAGAGCCTTCAAGGGGCGACGCCGTCACTTCCAGAAGTTCTTCTTCTGTTTTTATTTTTTTTACCCTGAATGATGTTGGTTGGTTGTTTGGACTTGTTGACCTGCAGCAGAATAAATGTGGAGTCGATCAGAAGATGGATGCAAGTATTGGCCTGTATTTGTCAGCACCCCTTTAATCCTGATGACCCCCCCCCCCCTCCATGAACAGTTGGGTGGGTGGAGTTGGGTGGGAGGAATCAGTCTGACTTGATGAATCAGCAGCAAGTCTGAAGACCATTTTAGAAGCAGAAGTTTGCTTCTCTGGTACAGGTCAAAGTTCTGACCCAGGCTCTGTAGAGACCGTTAGAACGAAGCAGCGGGTTGCAGATCAGTAAACGGTTGCTTCATCTCATCACTGTGATGGTGGTTCTCTACCTGCTGAATCATTTTGGCTCAGTTTTTGTCCATTAAATATTAACCATGTGTAATATGTCATCTCGTTGGTCGTTTACTTTTATGTCCGGGTGTGGACCAGATGATTTTTTTTAAATGACTATAAGACGAACTGGACAGCCCATCAGTGACATCACTCACAGGTTTCCTGACCAAGCTTCTTTGTCCTGGTACTGGTCCATGTTGGGCAGAACAAACGGGTCCGGTTCAGTGGAGATTGACCCACTTTTGGAGGCGCCCTAACCCTAACCCTAGTGGTCAGACTTGGAACTGCAACATTTCTTTGTCCCTTGGTTCTGAGACACAGAACTGGATTGAAAGAGAGTGGACTTTGTTTTTCGTGTGACTGGATGTTTATATTCAGCAGCAGTTCTGCTTGTTTTGCTTTATAATAACACTGAATTTGAGTCACTTTGATGAAGTTTCATAAACTTCTTCATAGTCAGTTTTCATGAAGGTAACGTGACGTTTTCCTCCGTCCCTGTGCAGTGGAGGCAGGATCATCCGAGTTTCCGGCCACAACCTGGATGTGGTTCAGGAACCAAAGATGAGGGTGACCCTCAGTCCTCCTGACGCTCTTCCTCCCAGAAGGAGGCGGAGCATCAAAAGGAAGAAGGGAGGTTCACTGAAGAGATGGAGGAGGATCGTTCCGAGCTGCCCCGAGGGGACGCTGTGTCGCGTCAAACATGTGCGTTGATCCAGGATCTGTTCAGGGTTGGTGACACGCCTCCTCGCATGATTCGCTCTCACTGATTTACTCTCGCTGTCGTCTCCTGCAGTACGAGTCTCTCTGCGCCGTGAACAGCTCCTCCCTCATCCTGTGTCCGACCCCCGCCGTGGGTCCGGAGGCCAGAGGGGCCAGCGTCAAAGTCCACTTCCTGTTGGACAGCCTCCATTTTGATTTCAACACCGTGAGTAAAGAAGCCTTCAGGTACGAGCCCAACCCCAAGCTGTACAAGCTGAACCGGAACGACCCGAGCAAGCCGTACCACCACAAACCTGGCAGCATCATCTCCGTGGAGGTGGGTCCCACGGCTCGTCTGTGTCCCACAGCTCATCTGTGTCCCGCGGCTCATCTGTGTCCCACGTCAACAGCTCAGTTAACGAAGTCGCGCTTCCCTTCCAGGGAGACCACCTGGATTTGGCCATCAGCAAGCTGGAGGTGGAGGCTCGGATAGGGGAGGGCTGGTGTTTGGTCAAGACCCTGACACGGAACCACTTGTACTGTGAACCTCCGGCCCAGCAGCCCTCCGTCACGGCCGGCAAGAAGCAGGACGGCGAGGACGGGCTTCCTGAGTTCACTGTGAGTGGGAGGCGTGGAGCATCTCCACGTCAGATTCAGAGCCGTCCCCTTTATCTCCAGGAGTTTAACTCACTCTGGTACTATAATAATCTTTTAGCTTTTTTTCCCGTCAGGTGAAAATGGGAAATCTGAACTTCTCGCTGGGCCGAGTCCAGTACGACGTCCAGGCGCAGTCGACGTTTCCTCTGGAAGCTCAGGTGGGAGTCGGGGTGGGAGCCTCCATCGTCGCTCTCATCGTGCTCATCATCGTGCTCATATACAGGTAACCATGGAAACGTGTCTGCTTGACCGATTTGGTTCATCTTCTACAACCTCAAATAAGAGAAAAATGGGACAAAAAAAGACATTTAAACTTTTATTTTATTTCAGGCAGTATAACTCCAAGATATTTAGTGTTTTTTTTTCTATTTTATACCAGATTCACAAGAGAAGTTTCATACTGCAGTGATTTGTAAGCAATATGGATTACAT
Source organism: Zenarchopterus dispar (assembly GCA_028564865.1). Taxonomy (NCBI): domain Eukaryota; kingdom Metazoa; phylum Chordata; class Actinopteri; order Beloniformes; family Zenarchopteridae; genus Zenarchopterus; species Zenarchopterus dispar. The sequence goes on along the minus strand of JAOWBL010000022.1, from coordinate 2,420,961 downwards.
CTGTGATTGTCTGTGATTTTCTAAAGGAAAAAAAAAAAAAGAATTTAAATGTCCACCTCAGTAAAGAGTTTTTTTAAATATTTTTTTTGTCTCATAAACACAACAGCTGTAGTGACTATAGCGATATTATAAACGGGTATTGGGCCATATCCTCGTCATAATGATTATCTTAGATAGAAACCTCGAAAGAGGCGGAGCCCCGAGAAGCTGATGAGCAACGATGGTGATGAAGAATGAGGATGTTGAAGATGATGAGGATGACGACGATGATGACGAGGAGCAACAAGGATGACAATGATGAGGATGATGATGAGGATGACGAAGGTGACAATGATGATGATGACAAAGCAACGAGGATGACAAGAATAATGACGATGAAGGAGTGACGAGAATGATGATGATGAGGATGATGAAGAGCAACGATGACAAGGAGCAACAAGGATGACGACAATGATGACGAGGAACAACGATGAAGGTGACGATGATGACAAAGAGTGACGAGGATGATGATGATGACGAGGATGATGAAGAGCAATGATGATGATGAGGAGGAGGAGCAACAAGGATGACGTGGGCAGCGAGAAACTTTCTGTCTTACGTCTTACAGCACAAATCCTTCCAGAATCCGGTTACAGTTACCGCCGAGTTAATGGTTACCATGGCAACTGAAGCACGTGTCCATGCTGTAGAACGTGGATTCATATTATTATTCAAAGCTTATGTTAATTAAATGTTAAGTAATAAAAACACATCGAGGGATTAATATCTGCAGATTAAAGTAAAAACACAGCTTTTGCTCCTCATCAGTGCAGGTCCGGAGGTCAAACTAGTCCTGACGGGAGCAACACTTCTAATAAGGATGTTTTCACAGATGCGATAAGAATAAATGTTGACTAATATTATTTAGTGAAATACTCTGGAGTAAAAGTAATATGAATGAAATAGTAAATGATATGCTCCCAGCTTTTTCTGGTTCAAGGTTTTACGATCTGAAAAAAAAAATAAAATAAAGAAATGTCTGCATCTCTGTTGTTTATCAGGAGAAAGAGCAAACAGGCCATGAGAGACTACAAGAAGGTCCAGATCCAGCTGGAGAACCTGGAGACCAGCGTCCGGGACCGCTGTAAGAAGGAGTTCACAGGTAAAACCTGCCGCTCCGCGGACCATGAAACCCCGTCCATCTCAGAGGGAACTCGGTAACCTACTGACCCGTCTCCATCTTTAGACCTGATGACGGAGATGATGGACATGTCCAGCGATTTAGTGGGTTCTGGGATTCCCTTCCTGGATTACCGAGCCTATGCCGAGCGCATTTTCTTCCCGGGCCACCAGGAGTCGCCGCTGAGACGGGACCTGGACGTGCCCGAGAGCCGGCGCCAGACGGTGGAACAAGGCCTGGTCCAGCTGTCCAATCTGCTCAACAGCAAACTTTTCCTCACCAAGGTCAGACGCCAGCCCACTCCCACTGGACGTGTGCTCTGTTTCAGGGGTGAAAGGTCAACTGTGACAGCATTTTAAAGAAGACTTCTTCTGTTTCACCGGCGCTAAACTCCGCCTCTCTCGTCTCTGTCCTCCCTCCAGTTTATCCACACTCTGGAGGTCCAGCGGACCTTTTCGCCCAGGGACCGGGCCTATGTGGCGTCTTTACTGACCGTCGCCCTGCACGGTAAACTCGAGTACTTCACAGACATCCTGAAGACGCTGCTCAACGACCTCGTGGAGCAATACGTGGCCAAGAACCCCAAACTGATGTTGAGGAGGTGGCAAAGCTTTTCCTGATGACATTTAAACGTGTGCGAGGTGTTTTTCTTCTTCTGACTTTTGTTTTGTTCCTAGAACTGAATCTGTGGTGGAGAAGCTCTTGACCAACTGGATGTCCATCTGTCTCTTCACCTTCTTGAGGGTACGTGGTGTAAAACTCGTATTAAACACTTGTTTGTGTTATAAATCCAAACAGCAGGTAGAAGTCCTGGTTTTACTGACATCAGTCAACATCTGGAGATGATTCCCGTCGGGAACCTTTTAAAGAACTCGTTTCCCACACATGAAACTACATCACGATTTTTTTTTTTTTTTTAGGATTTTTCCACCTCAACCGGGCGGCTTTTTCCAAACACGAAGAAAAAGTGACTCAGCATTTCAGAATTTGCAGTCGTTTTAGTCTAAAAACAAATTTTCAGCTGTGAGGAATATCAAAATGATGTCGCAGCTAGTTAGCTATCTTTAGCATCAAAACAGTCACAACTAGCCTGGTTTTGTTTTAAAGTTTGTTTTTAATCTCTGAAACTGACCAGCTGGATTTATAATCTGTATATTGATGATGAGCTCTCAATAAAACAACAATAAAAAGTATTTCTCTGAATTGTTGCGCACAAACAAAAGAGAGGTTTAAACAAACAAAAGAGAGGTTTAATTTCCAGCTGTGATGCTAACATGAGCTAGTCCATTAGCTTAGCATTAACTTTGTTTCAGTTTTTACACCAAAGAAGCTTTAAATGAGAATAAAATCCAGCAGATCTACTTCCTTTGTGTTGATTTAGTTTGTAGTGCTTTGTTTCTGCTTTTGGTTTGTAAATGATTCTGAATGAATGTTTAAATGTTTGAGAGAAACGCCTCGGCTTTAGTTTTTGGGTCTTTGGTTGCTCGCAGGTGAATAAGTCCTAAATGAATAAATGATTAAATCCTCCGTGTTTGCTCAGGAATCCGCCGGGGAGTCCTTTTACATGCTCTTCAGAGCCATAAAGCACCAGGTGGACAAGGGACCCGTGGACGCCGTGACGGGGAAAGCCAAGTACACCCTCAACGACAACCGGCTGCTGCGGGAGGACGTGGAGTACCGCACGCTGGTGAGACCTGGCGGGAAACGTCCACGCCAACCGCGGCTCACGCGGTCCGGACGTTAACCACGTCCGTGAGGAAGTTTACTCCAGAATCGGATCACTTCTGCCTGTTTTTAATCGCTTCTTCATCTCAGAGTTTTATTGCTGAAAGTTTAAAAGAAAAAAACAAAAATATTTGTGTTTTTATGAATCAAATGAGCCGGTAGGTTCAGGTTTTCCACTCCAGCTGTTGTTAACGTCCCACATCTGCATCGATGAGCAGCTGTCCTTTTTTTCTGTCCAGACACTAAACGTTGTGACGCCGGCGGCCGGCGGGAACACCGCTGCCCAGACGGTACCAGCCAAAGTCCTGGACTGTGACACCATCACCCAAGTGAAGGAGAAGGTTCTGGAGCAGACCTGGAAAGGAACGTCTTTCTCCCAGAGGCCCCACATCGACTCCGTACACCTGGGTAAGGCCAGAGTATCCGGTCTGTGTGGGAAGATCAGGACAAGGTTGCACAGGTGTGGTTTTTCCCTCCAGAGTGGCGAGCAGGTGTGGCAGGTCACCTGATCCTGTCGGACGAGGACCTGACGTCTGTGGTTCAGGGCTCCTGGAAACGCCTGAACACGCTGCAGCACTACAAGGTCAGAGCAGGTGGTGACACTGTTGACGGGTTTCTTCTTCTGCAGTCAGACATTGACTGAACTGTGTGATTCAGGTCCCTGACGGAGCAACGGTGGCGCTGGTCCCCAGGAACAGCAAACATCACCTCCATGACAGCCATGATTACATGCCTGGAGAAAGTGAGTCAGAGTCCCAAACCCACCATCAACCCATCAGCAAAGCTTTAAAACAGGAAAAAAAAACACTCTGAATGACCACTAGATGGAGCTGTTTGACTGTTTGTGTTCAAACATGAAAGTCAGAGAAATAAATGTCTTTGAATAAGTTGGAGGAAGCGACTGTAGTGTCATTAAACTTCTCCTCCGCTGGCACCCGTTCTCATCCAGATGTTTGTCTCCTCCCGTCAGAGACCCCCATGCTGGATGACGGGGAGGAAGGAGGCGTCCGGCTTTGGCATCTGGTGAAAGCCAGCGAGGAGTCGGAGCTTCCCAAACACAGGAGAGGCAGCGTGAGGGAGAGGGGCGGGGAGCGAGCCAAGGCCATCCCCGAGATCTACCTCACACGGCTGCTCTCCATGAAGGTAAACCCGGAGCTTCAGCTCCCACTCATGTCCTGAAGGTTAAACATCCCCACCAGCAGAAGGGAAATGATGGCAGATGATGAAGGAATTTACAGAACCTGACAAAAAATGTTCTGGATCAGAACACTGATTTTGTTTGGGGGAAAAAAATCTAACTCTAGTACTTTTACAGGGTTTGGACTCGTATAATCAGAGTATCTCTCTTTTGATATAAAAGAATCTTTTTTGGTTTGTTTGTGTGCTTCCTGTCCTCCGTGGCGTTCTCCACACCTTCTCAGGGAACCCTGCAGAAGTTCGTGGATGATCTCTTCACCGCCATCCTCAGCACCAGTCGACCCGTACCTCTGGCTGTCAAATACTTCTTCGACTTGTTGGATGAGCAGGCCCTGCAGCACAGCATCACGGACCCGGAGACCATCCACATCTGGAAAACCAACAGGTAGCCGGGCGGCGCGGCCTCTGGTCGCCACCTTAGCACCGTCGGCTGCACGTAGCGGTTTTAAAGCCTGGTTTTGATCGGACTCCGTTTAAACATGCTGAAAACGGGTGAATCAACCAGACCTGGAACATGGCTGGAACACGCCCACTTCATGTCAATCAAAACGCTTAACTTAAGCTGACCTGCGATTCTTATGACTTTGCATTAAATCCGATTAAATCCTGAGATGGTCCTCTGTAGGTCCCGGCTCCTTCAGCCAGTTTACTCCAGAGGAGAAGCCAGCTAACGTTTCCAACTCCAACTTTCAGTGGCGCCGCCAGAACCGAGCGCTGCGTTCAGCCGACAAACTCGGTTCACGCCAGCTTCATCCTCAGATCCTTCCTCACCAACACACATCTGGTCACAGTGGTCTGTTAGTGACATAAACATCTTTGTTTACAGCTCAGACGTCAAGTAAAAACGTCTAACTAACCTAACCGAAGACCAGAACGCTGCTGTCACTCAAAAAAAAAAAAAAGCACTCATAATAATGCAGAAAATTATGACTTTATATCATTTTATCTGATGGCAAAAAACAATCATCTCTGTACAGTTGTCATGGAGACAAAAACTGTTTTCTGCTGCAGACTGTAAATATGTTTATTTCTGCTATGAAGTTGGAGATTTGAGGATGAAAGTTGAATGACGCACGTTTGGAGTCAGCTCCTAGTGGTCAGAAAAGGGAACTGCAGATTCTCTTATTTCCACTTTTGATTCAACGTGGAAGTTGGAGCTTTGGTGGTGGTGTGGGATCACCCCAGTAACAGCAGGATGAGCGGGGACCAGGGGAGGTCAGGCATGCTGCTCCCCACAGCACAGAGTTCTAACGAACCCGGAGAGATCTTTAGTCGGGATCAAAGTAGAACTGAATATGGTTCTCATCAGCTTTTCTTCTCTTTCCCAAACAGTTTACCGCTGCGGTTCTGGATCAACATCCTCAAGAACCCACAGTTCATCTTTGACGTACAGACCTCGGACCACGTGGACGCCGTGCTGTCCGTCATCGCCCAGACCTTCATGGACTCCTGCACCATCGCCGACCACAAGCTGGGACGGGTGCGTCAACATCACCCGACTAGTAAAAAAACCCCAGACCAGCAGGTTAATGCACGTTTGTGCCACATTCAGGACCCGTTTCTCCGTTTGCTCTTCCCGTGCAGGATTCTCCCATCAACAAGTTGCTGTACGCCAGAGACATCCCACGTTACAAACAGATGGTGGAGAGGTAAGAAGATGGTCGCCCCACTGAGCCTGAAGCATGAAAACCGCTCAGAGAGGCGGTGGGGGGAGGGAGGGAGGTAGGGAGGGCGGGAGACGGCGAGGAGGCCGAGGACATCTGTCAGCGGCAGACAGACGGAGCCCGTGAGGCTCCACGCGTGGATGCGTCAGGAGCAGACGACTGCTCGCTCAGCCCTCAGATTACAGTTTTTGCTTTTCTCTCCGACGACCGGTTTACCTGAATTTGAACCCGACGCTGACTGTCTCGGTTCTTCTGGGTTCTTCTCGTCCTCCTCCAGGTACTACACAGACATCCGGCAGACCATCTCCGCCAGCGACCAGGAGATGAACTCGGCTCTGGCTGAACTCTCCCGCGTACGTCCATTTCTGGGTTTTTGAGAAGGTTCCGGACGGAGAGTCTGGTTTTATCTGTAACTAAGCTGAACTTTCTCCGACAGAATTACGCAGCGGAGGTCAACTGTCTGGTGGCTTTACATGAGCTGTACAAGTACATCAACAAGTACTACGATCAAGTGAGTATCAGGAGTCCTCTGCACCTTCGCCGGCCTTTTAAACGCAGGCCGTTTTCAGTCTCTGTAATCTTTAGTCCTTCAGGCAGAAGTGAGTTTGAACCAGTCAGATGTTCTGTTCGATCTACAAATGCAGATTAATGGTCTCGTTCTAAAACCAGCTGGACAACCCAGAACCCCCACCGCCGTCTCTGCTCTGAAGCCAAATTATTTTATATAGAAATATCCTTCACCGTTCCCCATGTTTCCACGCAGACCTGAGTTACGTATGTGACGGTTTCGTTTTTCCCCGTCTTGTCCGTGTTTTGTCAGATAATAACGGCTCTGGAAGAGGACTCCACGGCTCAGAAGATGCAGCTCGGGTACCGGCTCCAGCAGATCGCCGCCGCTGTAGAAAACAAGGTGACGGACCTATGACCCTGAAGTTGGACTAGAAGTTTCCTTTCATCCTCCAAGGAAAGATCTTTTTTAGAAAACTGTTCCCGACGTCTCCGGGATGGAAAAAAAAAAAGTCAGAAGACAAAGGCGACCAAGGATCATGTGGCACATGCTGTGGTTTGACCGACTGGTTCGGAACGAAGGAGAGGATCGAGATTCCCACCATTCCCTCGAGTTTCCATCGGTCCTCACACGTGAAGGATCTCCACGCCACCGAGGGGGAAAACATGGGAGAAAATGTAAAACGAAGCACATGAAACATTAGACGTCTCTTTGGATTCGTCGTGTTTAGTCCAACGAGACACTTGAAAAGAGTTTTGATTTTTCTTTTTGTTTGTTTTGTGTGTGTGTGTCCTTGATGGACGTCATCCTGACAAACTGAGCAGAACATTCCCACCACAAGTTCAAAGGTACGCTTGCTGGTCCTCCTTGTTGGAGGGAGACTGTCTTTTTTTTCTTCCACGTCTTCTTGAAGTCTTACGTTCAGGACTCACGGATGACGATGCAGTCCAAGTCTTCTTCTGTCTTCTCTGCACCAACCTGACAAGTCTTACCTTCCACTGGTTCCAACCCAGACAACATTTGTGTGCCAGGCCCGTTTGAGATTTACGTGTCTGCTGACGGTTCTGCTCGGGTACGAGGGTGATGAAGGAGCACGGGTCCAAATGGGGCCCCATTTATATCTGATGGACCCTACATGCAGATGTTGGCTGGAGATCTGAACCTGCTGCTTGGTGTCTTCTGACCACCAGGAAACCAGTGTTTCACTGAAACTTCCAGCCTTCTTCCCTTACATGCTGACCACGAGTGTTGTGGCTTTTATTTTGAAATGCTTCCCAAATGTTTATACAAAGCAGTTTTGGTTTTTTGGGGTTTTTTTTAAAATCATTCTTATGTATGAGTAGGGATGGGAAATTTTGGAAATAAATCATGTGAGTCATCAAGAAAATTAATGACCAATTATCAGTTCATCATTATTATTTCCATGAATATTTACTAGATATTAATTATTTTGT
>JAOWBL010000022.1:2387786-2398414 GCA_028564865.1 Zenarchopterus dispar | reverse complement strand
AAGAAAGAAAGAAAGAAAGAAAGAAAGAAAGAAAGAAAGAAAGAAAGAAAGAAAGAAAGAAAGAAAGAAAGAAAGGTCATGTGGGACTTCCAGATCGATAAACTGGTGATGGTTAACCAACTGGACATAGTCAAGAAGAAGAAACTGAAGAAGTACCAAGGTGTTGGAGGAAGAAGTGGAGAGGATCTGGAAGGTGAAGACACCGGTGGTGCCATTTGTAGTTGGAGCACTTGGACCTGTGTCCTCCAAGCTGGGAGGGAAGCTCCAGCAGATCCCAGGAACAGCATCAGAGATCTCAGTCCAGAAAGAGATCTCGAAGTCTTAGGAACAGCGAAAATACTGTGCAGAACCCTCAAACTCCCAGGTCTCTGGTAGAGGCTTGAAGAGGACAACCACCCACAGAGTTATGGGTGAAGAAGGAGTTTTTTTTTCTTCAGATGAACCGAATGAAAATGACTGTTGCCCCTCACCAACGGTCACAAGTTGTGGGTGACTGAAAGAAGAAGATTGTAGATTCAAATGGTCAAAATGAGAGTCTGGGCCGTCCCACAGAAATAGGAGGGGGCAATCAGTCACTCGGGTGGGACTCAGTGTAGAGTTGCTGCTCCTCCACAACCTCCTCCACACCTGTCAAGGTTGACCGGGTACGTACCACTGGGAGGAGACCCTGAGGAAGACCCAGGACACGGTTTTGGTGTACGGTAGTCGAATCAGCTATGAGAAACCCTAAGTCCCATTGTGCTTCACAAATAGATATAATGCATGATTGAATAAATTACACTGGTGACCACTGTGGCAGTTTCTACAACCAGACCTCACAGAGGAGAAACCCACAGATTAGTTACAGGTACTTACTTCCCCACGCTGTGGATTCCCCAGTCACGGTCGGTCTTGGTCTACGCCACGTTCTCTGTGCTCATCTGTGTATCGTGGCTGTGTGTGATATTTTTGGCTGTGTGACTCACCCTCAGCCCTACAGCAGGCCTGGCTACTCTCACTTGCTTGTTAATTACATAAATAGTAATATGTCAGACACAACCTTATGCAGAATGATGGATCTGGGCCTCAGGACGGTGTGTATCATGTGTTTAAAGCTGTTCAACAGCAGTGTTTACTGCTTCACAATAAAGCAGACCTCGGTAACTGGAATAAAAATAATATTTTGTTATGTCACAGTAACAGTGCCCTGCAGTGATACATGACACAAACAATTTGTTGAAAAAAAACCTGGCTCCTCTGGCGCCTCCTAGTGCTTCTAAAAGCATCTTGCAAGAGCTCAGTAAGCCTGAGTGAAAATCATAGACCCTTCTGTCACGTCACCCATAGGTTCCTGAAGAAATCAGCAATGAGGCCTGTTTTCCAGAGCTATGGGGATCCCATGCCAACCCATACCATGTTGGCAAGAGCTGACTCTGCCTAACTCCGGTTAATCCAGAGATGGGTTAATGGGTAGAATAAACAAGCCCAACAATTCATCGGAACAAAGCTAGCTATTTTAGTTCATCTCGGATCATGCAAACCTGTGATATGACCAAGCACCAACAGTCCAACTTCCAGGTTGCAAGTCAGAAAAATTGTAGTACCTTATTGACCACTAGAGACTGCCCATTAAACTGAGTCAATCTCCATTGACCTACCTGTGAAAATGTTGAAAAATACGGCAGAAACAGACATATTTGCAGCCTGGTTCAAGCACAGTTTTTTAAAATACCCCATCATGGATTCTTGCTTTTATATATAAAGCAACAATTCATATATAATAAGAGGTGTTGTCTGAATTGGCGGTTGGCAGCGCTCAACACAGTACTGACTGGTCACAGTAGCTGGTGAGTAAAGATCTCACAGCACAAACTCATTCACATTTTAAAGAGAATGTGTTTTGCTGTTGACTTGGAAGAGTCCGAGGTCGAGTCTTAGCCGTTTTTAGATTAGATCCTGTTATTAACGCTGGGTGAAGAAGGCGTGCTCAATGTGTGCTGGGGAATGTAAATGTCCGCGTGTTATCGCCTCCCTGGTGTTTGAGGCCGATTTGAGGGGAGGGAAGACGAGTCGGGAGGCGTTACCAAGTGGTACTATGTAACATGGCGGCCCGCCGTCTGTCTGGTAGCTTCACCAACATCAGAAGAGTTGACTGAGGCAGGACATGGAGCGGTTGGAGGGTCCGTGCTGAAGAACAACGGGATTTGTGTAGCGACTTCCCCCAAACAGCGTCTGTCTCAGGTTCTTTAGTCTGTTAATGACCCAATTTTTGTTTCTTGCAAATTCACAATCTGTCATGTTAGTCGGCAGTTCCAGATTAGAGTTCGGTAATATGCCATTTATGACACACACGGCTCTGAGGATGAGGAGCTCGAGAACGTCCTCGACATGTCATCTGCAAATCCCACCCATGACCCTCCACCCCACGTCAGTTCTGTTTACATTAGTCCTGACCAGCGATTAAGCTAACCCTCAGAAGCCAGTTATGTAGGGTGAGTCTAGCTATAGCAACCAAAGCCATTTTTTTTACCTGGATATTAAAATGTTTAATACTGCTGTGAAAATAGACATTTTAATAGAGTTTGACTGAGTTGGTCATCAATTATGAACTTCAACTATTCCAGACATTTCCCTGTGCTGAAAACCAACACAACCAGGGGGAATCTCTTACCAGTGTCAATCACTGGCCCTGAGACCGTTGCCGTGGTTACTACTCTGTGCTTGTGTATGGTAGCTCCACCCTTTACAGCTGTAAAGGAAGGAGATTTGGAGGCAGAGCTGAAGCACAGCAGAGAGGGATGTTAACTTCCCCTCGAGTTTAATTCACTAAAACTTTCCAAGAAGTTCACCTCCCCTTCAACTTCTGCTTTTACAACTGCATATAGTCAATGATTCAGTCAAGATATTTTTGAATGTAAAATATCTTTATTTGATCTTCTCAAAATGTGTTTTAATAACAGAATTTTTTTTATCACTGTGAGTTTGAATATTATTCACAAATAGGAATTAAACAATTTTCAAATCAAAATCAGCAAGTCATCATAAACCATGATAAGCAACAGCCGTCTGTCAGTCTGTTAGCTTATCCACAACCAAGCAACTTTATACAGATACTTTTTTGATTTTTTTTTTTTTTTTAAATCTTTTGGGCTTTCAACAAGCTTTGAAGATTCAACAAGCAGTCGTCCATTAGTGAGTCAAAATTGAATCTGAAATGTTACATCTGATGTGACCAAACAACAACCGTCATACATCATACCTAAATACTATAAATAAAACCATAAATGAAAGGAAAGAGTCTGTATTTAACACATAAAACAAAGATCTCATCAGAAATACTTGACAAATATCTGTATATCTTTTTTTTTGTTGTTGTACAAAACCAAAACTGTTTTTTTTTTTCCTTTTTTATTTTATTTTTTTTAAACTTTTTTCCTTTAATGGTAACACATGATAGATGATGGTGTTTTGGCAACATCTGCATTTCAGGAGTTAACAGAAGGTCAACTAGAATAACATAAGTCACTGAACATTATTCATTTTTACTCCCGACCCATCCCACCCTCCACAATACGTCTTTATACATGATATTGCATGATAAAAAGATGATAAATCATTGACATATTTATGACATTTACATATTCCACAAACATATTGTTTGCAGATAAATATTGGAATTGACTTCTCACTGACTCTTATTACCCTTTTAGTCTTCACATTTTTCAGTGATTCTGCAAAGCGAAGACTGAGGTGAATTCAGCTTTAGAGTCCAGTCGCCAGGTAATATGGAAAGAAAATTGCCTTTTTTTTTCCATTTTCTAGTGCTAAATATCAAAAGGTTTCCCTCAAAGTAAGGAAAATAATGGTCCTCCATTGGTTTTGATTCTTTGACTTGAAACTGAATTGACCTCAAATCTGCAGTTAAACCCATCGAGTTTCAAAGCTCAGTCTGAGTTTGTAGTCTTTAGTAGAAAAAAAACTACCTATCACTACTTGTTTTGCTGGTTCTGCACCACGTCAGTTAAATCAAGAGTTCTTAGAGGCACCTGGAGTGGTACAAATATGTGCTCATCAGGGTTAAGGTATTGTCAGCTCCTTATTAAGGTTTTTTTTTTCTTCAGTTAATCATCAAGTCCTCAGGAACAGAGTAACCGGTGAGGAGATTAGATCCATGATTCAGTGATCGTATAAGAACTGATGTGTGGAAGTCTAACATGAGCCACTTGAGCCCCCGGGCCTTTTTTCTTTCTTTTTTTTGGTGTCCCCTCTTTATTTAATTTGTGTAGTTCTGTTTCAAAATATGTCCCATGTCTGAAAAAGTATTACCAAATGAGAGATGCACTCTACAGGAGGAGCTTTACGCCTTGTTGCCACTTGCTTGTGAACGCCATTCATTCCTGTGGGAACCTCCGTAAGCTCTGGCATGGTTCCAGAACTTGTCCTTCTGGTGTTTTCTGTAGCATTATTTTCCTTGTGTGGGTTGAAAAATTTCAACTCGTAGTAGATTTTGAGGGGAATATTACGCTAGCATCCAATTCTAGCTTCTAGCTTCTAGTTTGACTTTAGTATTGGTAAAATTTCTGAAAGATTTAAGATAAGTTATTCTTTTTAGTCAGGAGAGTGGGTGAAGCAGGGAGGACTGGTGAAGCAGTCTTAATTAACTCCATGTGATGTAATATATCTTGGAAAAAAGGTCCAACCAGATCTTAAAGACCTTGAAGAGCGAGTGTTCCCACCCAAGTCTACTCTTTTTCCTATAATACTCTCATCTCTATGTAAACGAACTGAAACTCTATTTTTTTTTAATTTTGCCACTGGATCAGCTACTTAAAAAAACAAATTGCAGCAATTTTCATGACAGAAGATTTTTTCCTGTGTAACTATGACATTTAGTTCAGCCTCAGCCTGTTCAGGCAGTATCAGGCTGGACGGGTCGCTGTGGGACTAAATGAGGAGGCTAACACATGGGCTACAGCCAACAGCTTAACATCTGGGGTGCAGAGGTGCTCCTTCACAGCAACACATTTATCTGCTGTTAACATCCCACTGCACTGCCCCACTTCTGTTCGTCTTCTGTCCACATTTATCATAGAAAATGCACATAGAGGTCCAGAACAACACTACACGCTCATCTGTCCCACCTCCAAGGGAGAAAATAAGAATATAAGAATCCATTCTCTCTCATTGCAGCAAGGAGTTGACATTAGCAAAGTTAGCATTGAGTTAGCGTTGTTAGCGTTGAAAGAACTGCACTTCCTGGCGTTGAACACCAGGGAGTGAGAACTGAAGAAACGGAGCAAAAAACAAGTGGAAACCAGGCGTAAATCCCAAAACTAGAAAATGTAACTTATATACACGGATACTGATTCAAATCACACAATCACTTAAATATGCTTGGAAGCATGTATGTGCTTTACTAAACAGATAAGGTATGAGTCAGATGTTTTAATTGTACAAATGCTTGCACAGTTACAGCAAGGGTAAACTGAAAGAAAGGAATTTTGAGTTTAAGTTCAGCACAGGTGGGCAGGTGTGGACAGGTGTCTGTGCAGGGCATGCATGGATAACATCATCAGTCATCGTAGGGGCTGCTACCACACTTAAAGGCTCAGCTCGGAAAACCACATATATTCTTCCATTTTGAACATTATATATATATATATATGTGTATGTATGTATAAGGTTTGCTGATATATTTGTTGATCTTTTCCACACTGAGCCTTTAATCCAGTGTTTTAATTACAGCTTCCTGAGAGATAGCTATCAGTCCAACAACAACAACAAAAACACTGTAAATCTAGCTATCTGCTCACTGCATCTCTATATTGTGGGGATGCAACAGTAACCCATCCAGGATAAACTCGATTTGGCATCTTGTTTTATCATTCAGGTGTAACCAGAAGTTCCCAAGCAATTTGGAAAAAGTAACTTTTTCTTCTTTTTCTTTTTGTCTGACAGTAAAGTTAAGGAATCTTTTCCAGTTGCAGGTTAATAGGCATTCAATGTTGCATTTGAAAAACATCACAAAAATGAGTTTTTTGTTTTGTTTTTTAGTTCCCCCTACTTACAAATACTTACAAAAGGGCTGTTTGTAAATTCAACATTTATGCTGTGAACTGTTAAAAAGTTTTTTAATCATCAACTTGATTAAAATCAGCAAAATCATGGAGGACTGAGGAGACGGTGACCTGCTTGTTGTAACACCTGATGCTGACTCTACCACCACCTGGCAGACATGCAAATGATGTTAATCGTCTGCATTTGTGTGAAACCCAATAAAATCTGTATTTTCTTCAGAACCACATGTTTTCATATTTTTAGCTGGTATTTGGTAGAATTTCCTTTAAACTGTTTAACTTGACTGGAACTTTTCCTTCTCAAACTTCATGAGAAGTTTGAGGAGGACTTTCCTCAAACTTCTTACTGGTGTTTTGGTCCATTCCTTCTGACAGAACTTCTCCAGATGCGTCCAGTTTGTGGGCTTTCTTGCTAAAGTGTTCTGTAGGACTAAGGTCAGGGGTTTGTGATGTTCACTTCAGTACCGTCGTCTTGGTGTCTTGGAGCCATTTTGCTACTAATTTGGGGTTCTGGCTGGTGTACTGAGATGTTTCAGTTTGCCTACATCATCATCTTTCTTAATCTTGACATCTCTTTGGTGAAGTGCAGCAGTCTCTTCTAGAGCATGATATTGCCACCTCCGTGCCTCAGAGTTGGGATGGCAAACTCCGCCCTCCAAACAAAACAGCAATTGTTACTACCAAACGGTTCTGGTTTCGTCTCATCGGATCAGAGGACACTGGTGTAAACTGTAATTTGGCTTTTTTATGGTTGTTTTGGATCTTCTGTTGTTATTCTGGGGTTCGTTTCTCAAGTTCACTTTCAGGGTATTGGGGCGTTTACCCCAGACGAATCAGACTTATGAAGGTCCGCGATTCTTTTCCTCATGTCTTGGTTGACATTGAGGTTCCAGTGATGTCACTGAACCAAGACCCTCATGTTTGAAGGTGCACCTTAAAACAGATCCACAGGTGTGCCTCCAGTTAACTCAGATGATGCCATCTAACGCGAAAACATCAGCACGTGAAAATCTCCATGCTGTTTAACCCTTTACAGGATAAGTGACCATATTTGGTAACTTCAGTAGGACTACAATCTATGGTTATTACAAAAAAAGTTATATTGTTAATAGAGGTCCTTTAAAATTCTCCAATAACCCTCTAGAATTTAAATTTTGACATTTCAAGTATTCCATTGACTGCTCTATAAAGGGTTAAGGCCTCTGTCAACTTGACTTTGAAGACTGTCATAAAATTATCTTTTTCAAATATTTTTCAAAAAACTAAAATGTGTTAATTCTAACTGACCTACAACAAAGAACATTTCCTCAACTTTAGTGTCAGATGTGGAGTTTCTGGTTTCAACAGTATCTTAAATGTATTAACCCATTACCAAAGTGAAACCCAGTGACTAAGTTGTTAGGGGGGGTTTGGGGGGGATAATTTGACATTAATTCTTTGACTTGTCCACTGTAAATATGTTGAGAATGGTTCCTAACAGACTGTGAAATGGATTTCACTCTAGTATAATGAAGTTAATGTTTTTTCGCCTAATGTGGCCCAACATGTAGATGTGGTGTTGTGGGACGGTTTCTTCTTCTTCTTCGCAGCTTTCTACTGCGTGGGCACAGTCTGTCATGTGAAACAATTATCCGTGCACGTAGCTAATTTGAATTCTGTCATGACTTAGCCCAAGCTTTGGGAGTTTCCGTTACAGTACGTCAGCCTGAAGCGCTGCTCAGAGAGGGATAAAAGCCCCATGGTGCCCTGGATTACAGCAGCCCGCTTTGTCACATTGTCGTGGAAGAATCCCACTCGTCACTAAAATCACCACAATCAAAGTCGCCGGATCGAGACATTTAAAGTGGCTGCAGACTATGGAAGATTTCACTTAGCTTATGGGTCCAGATCTCAACCCAAATAAGAATTATCTTGCTGGTTATGCATTGTATATGGAACAAGTGCCGTTTTTTTTTTTTTAAAAACTAGCTCATATTTATATGATTAAAACCATTAAGCCAACGTATGTCACTGGTTATCTCATAAGGTGGTAGAAAAGTCACCTCCATGTTGTCTTTGCATTTGAAACGTCTATGTTATTCTGTCAAATGTGTCAGCACAGACAGCAGAGTGGGGATACGGCGGCAGCGGCGGCGGTGCATCACAGCTGCGTGGATGATGCAGCGTAGCAGTTATCACTGGGGACATTCGGATTACGTAATCAGCACTTCCTCTGGGAATTCTGTGGGTTTTGCACTCACCAATTCATAAAAAATGACTCAAACACAGTGAGAGCATTTTCCAATTGAATTTCGGTGCAGCGTCACCTCATGCAAGAATCATTTGTAGTGCATGAACAGACTTTGATTTGAGTTGTCGAAACATGACAGGAATTTTCCTTTTACTTATTCAGGTTCCACACATGTTCCATACAAACTAAAATGTGAAACGCCATTGACTGGTTACAAGGTCAGGACATGACGCTGCCTTAGACAGAAAAGTAAACCGGATGCAGATTACCAACCGTGTCCCACCAAACGTGGAAATGCCACGGTCCAGTTATTGTGATTTGTGTCCACTCTAGTCAAAGACACCCACCAGAGATGCCACGGTACATTTTAGGGACGTCCTCGAAGCGATTGTCAGCAGAGTTCAACACACGTGCCGAGTCTATGTTGGTGTCCAACTATGGCTGAATCATATAAACTAACCCCCGAGTCCTGACGGGCACGGAAACGGCGCGGACAGAGGTTCCACCGGTGTTTCAGTGGTACTCTAGTGTGTTGTGCACTAAATGCAACAAATCTCTTGCATTGCAGGGATCCCATTAGTTGTCTGTGGAAAGCGAGGAGGCGTGGTCTATATGTGAAGAATCTCAAGAAACCAGCACTTCCAGGCCCAACACAAGGTTGCTATCAACCGCCACCCACCTAACTTCTGACTTGTGTCTCAGTCACATTTTGTGTAAGAAATGTGCTGTTAAAGTCACTTAATCTGGATACTTTCATGTAAACCTGTAACGTCAGGGGTGAGTGTTGAAATGCTCCTGGTGGGACCTCAGGTTGTCTTGAGTACATAGCAAGACCAGATTAGGCGCATGTCCACCAGCAGGAGTTCTGGGTAGGTTTTTTGGGCCGTTTTACCCGTGTCTCTGTTACCAGGAGCAAACCCATAAAAGTGCCTTCAGGAACCTTTAATGGACAAAAAACATCTCTGTAGTAGGAGACGTTCTCAGGTTGGCCTCCAGGAACCTCCCGGTGTGGTCTCTGCTGATCGGGATTTCTAAATTACTTTCACCACTCTCACGTGAACATAAATCACGTGACCACAATTTATGTGAACCATTTGAACCAGAAACATTTTGCTCTGAGAACATTTGATGGAGTTGGAGATCATAAGAAAAAACGATATATGAACCAATGAGTCGGTTCAGTTCTTATTGGTGACCGACCAATGTATTGGTCCAGCGGGAGTTTTACCTTTTAATCCTAATCTCTACAACTACGGTATATGTTAAAAAAAAAAAAAAGTAGCATCCATTGTTTACATGTTTCTTCTTCTCTTTATTTCGTTTGCTTGTATGCTATTGGCCGTTCGCAAACACCAAAAAAAAATGCACATTACCGCCACCTGGTGGTCATCTGTGTTATTTTTTTCAGTTAAAGGTTCATATGTGGCGCTGGAGTGTCTTTGGCTGAAGAAGCTGAGGAGATGGACCATCCAGATGTTCCTGTCTGGTTAATTTACCCAGAGCTCCCGCTGGTGGAAACATGCCTATTGTGGCGCTTTCGCTCCTGGTAGGACTCGGGGTAAGAAGTTACAGTACTCCTTCCTTGCTGAAAACTGTCTTTGCCAGATCTGGTAAAGAAAGCAGCTTCTCTTGCTCTGAGGAGGCTTTCATCAAGTTTTCTAGTGCATGTGGCAAAATACGTGGAAGTTTTAAAATCAGGTTCACAGCTCTTTACAGAGCTCAAAAAAGAAATCAGGACTTGCCCTAAAGGTAGCCACATCATCACCACCCAACACATCAATCCCCTGTCACTTTTACTCCATCTAAGATGCTTGTTTTGTTTTGTTTTTCATGTAACCTCAAGTTTGAGCCAGCTTCTAGTCATTTCTAATGACATGTCAGCGGCTACCAACGGATACGTTTGTTAGCCTTTTCCTCCCCACTGATTCCCAACATTAAAAACTCTGTGGTGTGAAATTCTCCCTGCTATTATTGGAAACATGCTTGTGACAGCCCCCCCACCAGATCACAATAGGTAGCTCAGGAATGGCCAACAATCTCACAATCTCGCTCTTCCTTGTTGGACTAAACAAACTCTTGATAACAAGTTTCCTGGATTTGAAACCTAAACCTACAAACTTCAATGTAAAGTGCAATATCTTAAGATAGTTTTTCACGAGGCCTAACATTTTAGAAACACATAAGAACCGTTGAGCTTTAATTATTTTTCAGTTTCTCCTTCAGAGGTGGAGCAGAAGCACTCCCTGATTTAATGAAGATAAGCTTGTATTTAAAAAATGTGTTCAAACTGCCACTGTTCTTACAAGAAAGAGGAAATGCTGTGTTGTCATGGATAGCTCTTT
>JAOWBL010000022.1:2292969-2312864 GCA_028564865.1 Zenarchopterus dispar | reverse complement strand
CATCCACAGATCCATCAAAGACTTCAACATTAAGGTTTAAAATGATCTGAAACTGCTTAAAAGAGTTGAAACAACACCAGGCCTATTATTAGATGGTGATAAAAGTGTAAACCTTCAATAGGGACCAAAACGATGAGAATCAAAGCAGTTCTGAGTGAGAACGGTGCATGTTTGCAGCAAAATAACAGCAATAAACAACATCATAAATAGTTTTTTTAAGACTAAAAACTGTCATTCCACTTAAGTGATCATGTAAATGGGGCCCTTACAGACAAATCAAGGTATTTTTACCTTTGCATATGTACAAAAAGTGTATAAAATGACCGCAAAGGCATCTCTAGTTGGTTTCTGCCATCTTGTTACAAGTCTGTTGAAGTCGATTATTGAAATGTGTATAGGAGCCAAGTTAATGGACTCTGATCCAGTTTTATGGAGACCCAAGCACTGATCCAGTTCTATGGAGACCCAAGCACTGATCCAGTTCTATGGAGACCCAAGTACTGATCCAGTTCTGTGGAAACACGAGGCCAACACTTAAGTCTAAGAGGTCACTTCCCTTCAATAAAGGCAGAACGGGAGGAGTTTCATTTGTTTCCAGGGTTAAAATGAGGTAACTTCTGCGCTGTGGAAACCAAACAGAACATGGTCATTCGTATTTCGAGGGTAAGGTTCTGACGTTGCCACTGACTTCTGAAACAGGAGACCCTGCTGCGAACACAACTCCTCCAGTGCAACTGAAGCCATGGTGGATCGAGTTGATAGTCTGCTGGGACGCTTGGTCGGCAAGCCCGATCGAGTAGCCTGCAGGCCGAGCCACCGGGGGTCCAGCTGGATATGTTTCTCCATGGTGGTTTGGATGGTGTTCTGCCTGGAGAAGATCTACTTCACATGCATCTTCATGTGAAGTATAAGATCCCTGGGAGTTGGGATGGTTGAGCTTGTAGAGCTGATAACGGGCAGGAGAAGTCATGTTCTTTTAAGATGTGGCTGCAGGAGCATGTTCTGAGGTCATTTGGAAGTCATTCCCCATGGCCTCTCCAAACTTTTTCAACATCCAGGTTTTTGCCTCTACAGCTGCTGAAGTCAGGTTTCTCTTGACCTGCCGGTACCTGTCCACTGCCTCTGGAGTCCCACGAGCCAAAAAGACTCTACAGGACTCCTTCTTCAGCGTGACAGCATCCCTAACCGCTGGTGTATTTGGGGATTATCCCCTCGACAGGCGCTGACCACCTAACGGCCACAGCTCCTATCAGCTGCCTCAACAATGGAGGCTCAGAACATGGTCCAATCACACTCAGTGTCCCCCACCTCCTCCAGGACGTGGTTGAAGTTCTGTCAGAGATCAGAGTCGAAGCTCTCTCTGACAGGACTTCACCTGACGCTCCCAGCCGACCCTCACAATAGATTTGGCCGTACCAGGTCTGAGCAGCATCCTCCCCCACCATCGGAGCCAGCTCACCACCAGGTGGCGATCAGGTGATCAGTTGATAGCTCCTCTCTTCATTTAAGCGTACAAGACGTGGCCGCACGTTCGATGCAGCGCACAACTACGAATTCGATAATCGATCTGAAAATAATCTGTCATCTTGTGTTCAGATTTGTTCTTTGTTTTTAGGACACATTAGACATATAATAGGCAGGACAAACTTCTTTAATTTCCTAAGACCTGGCGTGCACACTAGTGGACATCACATGTTGTGATGTTAATATTGTAACATCTCATTTCTTAACGGTAGCCCAAAACAACAAGAAAAAAGATTGCACCAGGTCTTCGGAGGTTAATCACCTGTGTTGACGTTTAATCGTCTTTGAAACCTTGCAGAGCATTTAATCTTTAAGTCCTTTCGGCAAATCAGTTTTCTATATTTCTTTTTAATTAACCTCGTTTGGGACTGGAGCCATTCTTTTCAGTCAACAAACACAGAGATTAAAATCAGATCTATGTGTTGACTGGGACTGATTAAAGTCCCTGCCTCCTCGCTCCAAACCCAGTTCACGCTTAGCTGCAACAGCGCACAAGTCCAGCTAGCTCGGTCATTAAAAAGAAAGCAACAGTAAATTACTTCCTAAAATGCTGCCGTAATGGCAACAGTGTTTCATTTTTTGGGGGGTTTTTTTTGTCTTTCTGCTTTTTCATACAGAGATCCTGACATTATTGTACCTTATGTGATCGGCATCTGGTTCCTATTTGTGATGTGTAGAGAAGATGTGGTTCTTGTCAACGAGGCTTTTTTTCTTCCTCTGCCTTTGTTTCTGCATTTCTACGGTTTCTTTTCAGCCCCGTACAGAAGGATAAAGTTTGTGTGTGAGAGAGAGAGAAACCAGAGGAAGAATGACAGCACTGTAATGCCTCCAACCTCTGTTGGCATCTGGCGCAGAGGAGAGGAAAGCGCCGAGCGCAGAACAAAGGATACTTTCATTATTAGATTTCTCAGCTTGTTCTGCCTCCATCTGTTGATTCATGCTGCTTCTGTCGTATAAACACACTCGAATGCACACTCATATACACTCACCGGCCACTTTTTGTTAGATACGCAACATATACCTGGTAAATTCCAGGTATACCTAATAAAGTGGCCAGTGGGTGCATAAATGTGAGAAAACAAACCTTGAATTTCCCCCACCGAGGGAAGAAGAAAAAGAAAAAAAGAGAATGAACTGCTTCTCCGTCGGTTATTTCTGTGACCTTAAATCCTTCCATCAGCTTCAGGAATAAGAAGATCACAGTCGAACAGAGGATCCCCGCCGGCAAACTTTCAATTACGTGGGCAGCTGATTTTGACATCAGCAGTATCTGTTACAGTTTAGCAGATGCAAACATGTGGCTACTACGCAGTAAACAATCACCACATGCACACAATAACCTGTACATGTGACTGCGTGAAGAAAAAGTGCATTTTAGAGCTGCCGTTTTGAATGTGATGCCTACTAACTTAGTCGACACCATGGGATAGTAATTGTTTTTGTGCTTGCATAGGTTAAAAAAAACAAACAAACAAACATGCATGCTCAGTTTTCTGATTTGTAAGTCGCTTTGGATAAAAGTTTGTTAAATGTAATGTGTAGTCACAATTGTTAAAGTTACAATCTGTTTTTTTAATCTATAAATACAAGCTATTATTGGAGTTTTTAAAGATGTTGTTATTCTATTCGACCACTAGGGGGAGTGATCATTGAAGGGAGTACATCTTCAGCTTTGTATTCACAATGATGTCACAAAAAAGCACAATATTGCCTCCTCGTTGTGTACTTTTACAAAGCATTACCCTGTTTCTCAAGGCTGGTATCAAGGAGACTGAACTTCCTTTTCTTGGTTCTTGAAGACAGTTTACCTTTCATCCAGGAGGCCTCCTCAGTTCAAGCTGTCTGGCGGGGAGTTTATAAGCTGTTGAAGTCATTTGTAGATCACCGACTCACCCGTCACTCCCGTGGGTTGTTAAGCTTTTTTTTTTATTTCATGTTAAGTGCTAAGCTGTTTAAATAAATATATAAAAAAAGAGAGCATGTTGGGTGTCGAGAAGTTCAAAGTAGAAAAGTGAAAGCAGAAAATTACAGTTGGATAAGAGTTGGATAACGTTAGTGGGGTTGAGGGAGGAGGTATTCTGGAAAGAGATTCAACTTTGAGAGTTTCTTGAAAGTAGATGGGGACACCCCTCCTCCAAAAACAAAAAAACTAGTAACTCAGACGGCGTGGACCCATGAATGAGAACGCTCTGGACTGCCCTGTGTGTAGGGGCAAGTTTAACAGAGGAACGTAGAAAAATAAGAGTTTAAATAACTGGCTGCAGACCCACGTTGTAGGAAGCATTAATGACTTTAACTCACTTCCCTGGCTACCTTTGGCCACGTCAAGTTCGGCGAATAACGTGACGTGAGCCCGTTTTTGGTTTGCCGAGTACCAGATGTAGGGTTAGGGTCAGGACGAGACAGGAGATGACCATGTCCTGAACCGAGACAGATGTGGTGTGACTGTATTGCTAACAGCTCCGTCACGCTGAAAACTCCTGTTCCAGGTGTTTGCTACCTGCTGGCTCAAACCAGGAAATACAGCCGTAAGATGGTGTAACTTCCTGTGCTGACTTTTAGAGTGGTGACAGAGTCGGGGTTCTGCTTATAAAACTGTGGAAATAAAAAATTCCCGTTAGCCTTATTTTAGACAGATTTGGTGACTATTTCTAATATTGATATCAGTTTTGTAGATTATTTCTGTCGTGTCAGAAATAATCAACCTATGTCATCATTTGTATTACAGAGTTTTCATCTCACTTGTTTTGTTGGCTTGCTTTGCATTTCCATTTTGCTAATTTGTTGTTTAAAATGTGGTTCTGCCCTTCGATTGTTTCCCCTCAGTAAATGAGATGATTGAAGCTCCAGTGTGTACCACCAAGTTGTGTCAACAGGGTTTGTCTAGACACCGGTCTACCCACAAAGCTCCGGCATTAATTGCTCCAAGAGATGTTACGAAATGCAGTCCACTGGTTACATTTCCTTTGGCTTTGCCCTTGTTTGCTATGTCTGCGAGAATGAGATTTATGTCTGACTAGTCAGAGTTTCATCAATCATTTATCAGCTCAGTTTTTTTTTTAACCAACACGATAAATAGCACCACCATGGTAGGCAGAAAGTGAGAGAAGACGGAGTCAGAGCTGGGCCGGTTTTTTCTCTTCACAGCCACTTTTTCATTTGCGCTGGAATCTGAAAATCGAATCCCTGAACATCTCTGACTCCTCTGAAGGGTAAACAGGGTTGTATTGTGGCTGGCGAGGAATGGCCAGAGGAAGACGATGGAGTGGATATGAAGGAGGCTAAATAAACAAAAGAAATGGCAATAAAAATAAGAAGTAATCTTCAGACTGAGTGCTCATAAAGAGAGGCTTTCATAAAACTGCCAAGGAAACACTTCACCTTTTGAAATTTGGTTGGAAATGCACCAGGTAGTGACGGCATCTTTAGACCGTCCTGCAGGCCGTGCGTGACAGGAATCTCATGAAGCTTAAGAAAAACTTAAGTCAACAAACGTTTTAAAGAATCAGTTGAATCGGGACAAAAAACACAGAAGATATTTCCCTGTTTTATGAAGACTGACCTCATGATTGCTTCAACAACAAAGTATATATCAGCCATAATGTTTAGATTTAGAATAAAGGCCTTTATTTCCCCTACTTTTTTTTTTAAATTTGGTTTCTATGTCTGAAAACATTCCTCGGTCACGATATAGTCCACTGCATCCCTGTGTTAATATTTTGTAGTGCTGTCCAACTATTTAGTAAAGATTGTTATCCCTATATAACACACTTAATGTGTCCCAAAAGTAGTATAATAGTCACAAATAAAGCATCCAAACCATCAAGGATCACACTCAGGTGTTAAAAAAAAAAGACGGGCAGACATGGACCAAGATCAGCGATAGGTAACCTATAAATAAAGCATGTAGCCGTTTAACTTTTAATTTTACGTTGAAGTTGGTTTTAGCCATACTGAGAGCATCTAGATGCCTAGTTGTCTCACCAGAGTGATGTGAAAAACAAACCGTATTGATGCTCCTGGATGCTGATAAACCAGCACTTCCAGTGATGCTGGACCTCACTGCAGCGTTGACCACTCAGTCCTCCTGAGACGTTTGGATCAACCGGTTGGCCTGCAGGGACTTGTGCTGATCTTATCGAACAAACGGGAGTTCCTCCATTTTGATTAACGGCCTCTACTCATCCTCGGCCCCTTTGACCTCTGGTGTGCCACAGGGATCCATTTTAGGCTCTGTCCTGTTTTCATTATACATGCTGCCATGAGGGTTAATACTTTCCCATCATCTCCTTTCATCTCTATGCAGATGATCGTAGATGTCATGTGACCTGTGCAGGACTTGTGATTGGGCGTTTGGATCACAGTGAAAACAACTCTTGTAGACAAACTAAAAAGTGAAGCTAGATTAATCTGGTTCACGCCGAGGATACAAGACTGACCAGTGGAGTCGGGGCTGAGAGTGAAACACAAGGTAGGGAGATCAAGCAGTTATCTTGGCTAATACGAATAATAATCAAATGAATATGACACCTAAATCTAAGTCTTCAGAAGTTCTGCTGTAGCTCAGAGGTACATGGATGCTTGTTTCATCCTCAACTCTCTTAGTTTGCAAGTCAAAGAATCCTTACACAGTATGATCAAATCCATTTCCCCTGTAGTACATTTTACAGCCGTAAAGTTTTTTTTGGATGAAAATATTTTCCAGAATGACTGTAATCATGATTTGATATTCTGAGAACATCTGTGGAAAACATGTCCTTCAGTTTGTGTTATTGTTTTCTTAGTGGATAATCCCTTTTCACCTCCTTCTTCTCAGAGTAACACATCCTCAGACGCCCTGCTGTGCATTTCAGATTTTCTTTCACCAGAACCTGTTCTCAGGAACCTTTTCAAACATATCTCATTGTAGACTTCATATTCCTGCACTCTCTGAGGATTGCCATCGGAGGCACCCCTCCGGGGCATGTCCGACGGCGTCTCGGACTGAGTGGGTGACCACAGCTGAGTCTTGCCAGGCCATTGTGATGTTAAAACAACCACTGCATTCCTTCACTGCAGTACAAGCAGCGAGTCGGGCCTGGAAAGTTACTGAGCTGGGGCCCACGGTTTCCCTGAAGCTTCTTAGGCCAGGTAATAGCAGTTCTGCTGCAGAACTGGCACAAAACACCACTCTGACACTTGGCTGTGATTGCGCTCCGGATGAAAATTACAGACATTGTTTTTCAGTCTCTCAGTGCAGCTTAGGAATGAGCCAGTTTTTCTTGGACTAAGTTTTCAAAACTGAGAGGTGATTAACCAGCACGATCTTCACCTAAGTTTTCATTTGATTTTCACTTTAATCAGGACTCCAAATCAAATAATTCTGCTCCGCTTGTGTGGACATCAGATGATGTGAGGTAGTTAGAGCCTCCCTTTCCTAAATGAATGGTATTTATTGTAGTTTTACAGGATATTAACTACACAATAACAGTGATTTTTATACGCTACAGAATCTAACAATTGCGTGAACTGAAGATTTGAGCCAATTTACTGAAAAAAATGATTCATTTGTGGAGTGACGCACACACACATAAAACTTTTTTTTTAAAGCAAGTATGGTGTACGGTAAGTAAACAAATTAAATTTACTGAATTAATCATTTCTGTTTCTCAGTGCCAGACTTCCTTGAGAAAATACCAGTGAACTTTTACAGCACTTGTTCCTCTGAGTGCAGATGGTCTGTTTATCATTCGGTTGTGTTTTACGCTGATAAAGTACAGTTATTTACTGTTTAACTCACATCATCAGCTGTTAATTTTACATGAAGGGGATGTGGATTTAACTTAGTATTATTCAGAGGTGTGTAAATATTCCACCTTCAGTGTACTAACGTCAACAACGAAGTGGGAAAACTTGCAGTTCCTGGAACGACCACTAGTTGGCCAGATTTAAAACGTACACCACGGTAACACAAAACAGTTTAGTCTCCATTTCAGGTCCATGACGACTGTAGGCTTGAATTTTCATGTTTTCCGCCCCTGGGCTGATCACTTCGGCCGCCTCCTTCGGTTAAACACCAGCCTGGGTCACGACAGCTTTGCTGAGGACGGACGAGTGATGGCTGTGGTTGCTTGACTGTCCACAGAGACCTCAGCTCTGCTCCGGCACTCAGATTCGGACAGATTTGATCAAAAAGATGGTGAGGTTAGTTGGCATCATAGCTTGACGTGAGGTAAGGTGGACGAGTCCCATCTGACCACCAGACTAGTTAAACTCTGTCCGCGTGACTCTTATGTGGAGTCAGATTAAAAAACAACAACAAAAAAACAAATAAAGACTTCAAAATGACTCTTCAGAAACCTGTTGGTGATGTCACAGAGCGTTTGTCGAGTTTTTTTTCTTCTTTTAAAATACAGTCTATTATCAGCACTAATTTATGTGCCTGTATTATGTGACCACATAAAAATAGTTTATTTAGAAAGGAGCATTGTTAAATTGGTATTTTAAAAAGGCCAGAATTTTCCGGACTGACTTCACCCCAACTGGGAACTTTTAAAGACGTTTACAGTCGTGTCAGCAGGGCACCTGTCTTACTGTTGAGGTGCCACAAGTTAAACCAAAAATAAAAAAAAAAACGGGGGGGGGGGGGTGTCAAGGACCGCCAGTGTGTCGTTTCTGCGGTAATAACAAACATCCACTGGCAAAGAAACCGGCTCTGCTGGCTGAAAAGCCGAGCGTGCGTGTGTGTTCCTCATTAACCTGAGATTTAAACCAGTGACCTCCTTCATCAGTCACATTTCCAGCTGGCCGTGCCAGGCCTCTCGGCCCAGCTCACTAACAAACTCGAGCTGATTCATTATAGCTGCTGCTGGCAGCGTCTCTGCTGCATCCAGGACCTGGAAACTAAAAATCTCTACCTGAAGCTGTTTTTACGGACGCGGCAGCCTTTACAGCCCACCGGTGGAACTTTTCACTCAAGCGCTTCTATTCTGTTGTGGATAACGTGTTTTTTTTTTTTTTAGCAGGTCGGTTATTTTTTCCCTTTTGTAAAAAGTCACATGCAAACAAATAAAACTAATAATTTGCATACACCATGAGCTGTGTGCACATGATTAAAGTTAGTAACTTCAGTTGGATTGTCTCAATTGTAGGACTGTAATTGGCTTAATTTTCTGGCACTGTTGTACGCATTGTTTAAATCCAAATATCGATTTAGGGACCGTGACCCAAAACTGGACAAACCCATCATCCGAAACAAGGACTAGCAGAGATAAGGTAGGATAACCTTTATTTTGTCAGTACATATCACTGGCTCCACTGTGGGACCCAGTGGAGCCAGAGGTCCACTGTGGGACCCAGTGGTACTCTGGGTCCACTGGGTATAAGCTCCACCCACTAAATTTAAAAAGAAAAAAGATTTTGTACATATATAAGCCGCAGATGTCCACGTTGTAACATGGGATATTTACACGGAAAGATTCTTTTTAACTTTTAATTAAATGATTGACTTTTTTTTCCCCGATTAGTGACTTTAACACGGCTGGTTTAAAAAAACACAGTAGTTTACCAGAAAAGTCATTGATTGCCATCTTCATCTTCCTCCCTCCCACTAAAACCACTAACGTCATCTTCTTCAGTGTTGGACTCAGAATTACATCATCACACACTTCCTTAGTTTCACTTTCACTTTCACTTTCGTCTCAAGACAAATCTGTTCTTGAGCTTCGTCACGCAGCAGTCCAGCCTTTCAAAACCTGTTGGTGATGGTGGATTTTTTGGTCACTGCTTGAAGCCAGGTGGGCAGGAGATCCAGTGTGGCAGCTGCTGGCTCCCTTTAATCGACCTTACTTCCTCGTAAACCACATGGAAGGAAACAAAACCACTCACTTTCTCCTGAGCAAATAAGCCTAAAACTTCCACAAACACTCTGCTGTGGTGTTTATGTCTTTTCTAAGTGCCCTGATGTGTTTATGGATATGCAAAAGTCATCGGAAAGAAGGCTCGGAGGTGAAATAATTTATCAGAAATAAATGTTAGATCCATCCAAGGCTCCTTAAAGTTCAGAGTGGCTTCTGGCCCAGAGGAAGGCAGGGAGCAGGAGACATGATGACATTATCTCCTACAGTCCCTCCAGTTCAAACAAACACTTGGCAGTACACGCTGCCTCAGTAATTACATGAAAAAGATTCAACCGGACCTGATGAATGAGCCGAGTGTACCCGTGTTTGGTCAGTCTGGAGGGCTCAAACAGCTCAGGAGATGCACTGAAAGATAACGGCCACAAAAGCAGAAGGGGAGGGAGAAAAAGTGTCATTCAACTCTCACTGCTAAAACATCGAACCAACTGTCTGGAATTTATTTCAGAATATATCATATATCTATAAAATATAATCTTGTTTCAGCCAATCATCTACAGTTTATTGACAGATGCTCCATTTTCCATCCCTCAAAGATATTTTGTACTTCCTCTTTTTCTATGTGCATTTTTCTTTCTTGTATAGTTTCAAACTTTAGATTCCCAAAGAAATCCTAAAGGATCAATAAAAGTATTTAATCAAAAGTTTGCCTTCAAATCCAGTCAAAGTCCTCATAAATGTTCTTGGAGTATCCAGGATGCATGAAGTCGAGGCTTCAGATGGCCAAGTATCCCAGAATGCATTTTGTCTCAACAGGCAAAAGTAATGGTGAAGGAGAAAGAAGTAAAAGAACTTTTTTATGTAATTAATGTTGAAGATATTGTCGTTTACGTAGGAATTCTGTTCCTGTCATTTCAAATTTATAGTTATCAAGACTGAACATGTTGAAGTTCATTTTTAACGTTGTTGGAGTACAAAGCATAAATCCAATTCCAAAAAACACATCATATAAAGTTATAAACGCTTTTTCCTGAGGAGTCCATTCTGACTCGTATTAAAAGTCAAAGTACCACCTCACACTCAGTTGTGAACTGGTCCGGCGAGAGCTGAAGGTCTTGGCTCAGTTACGCCAAAATGACCACATCGTTAGCAAAAGCAGGGGTGAAATCCCGAGACCACCAAACCCCACCCCTCCACCGCCTGTCATGGTTACTGGGCTCCACGTCTCTTATGTTGTCGGAGACACTGGTTCCTGGTTGGTCTCCCAAGGTGAACTGGTTCCTGGGGGATGGGCCAGACTAAGACCAACACCTTATTGTGTTGGTCCAAAGTTGGAGCTACAACGTCGGCGTTCTTTCAAACCGGTTTCTTGGTTCACCCCCTCCCAACAGTGTATACTGGTGTCAGTTTGTGTATTTTATTAAAACGTGCTTCTGTTCCCACACTTCCTGTGCCATGTTCAAGCTTCTTGAATCTTTTTTGTTTTGTTTTGTTTTTTTTAGCAGGAGTGGGTGCGCTCACCGTCGAGGGCTGGGATCCTGAGTGTTTGTTATAAAACAGTGCCCCTCCTGGGATATCTGCTTTCTACTTTACACAGGAATGTACAGAAATTGAGACCTTGCAAAGACTTCAGAGTAGGGGATCTAAGACAGAGGAGAAGGGTAGAAATCCACACATGCACACACACGTGCACAAACACACACACACACACACACACACGCACACACACATGCACGGAGAGCCCCGAGTGTGTCTGAGTTCTGTCTTCAAGACAGAGCTTTAAACGCTAACACATGCTATGGATCCAGCAGTCAGAGGTATGTGTGTGTGTGTGTGTGTGTGTGTGTGTGTGTGTGTGTGTGTGTGTTCAGTTATGAAACCATATGCCTGACAGTTGTGTCCGTGCATGGCCGAGTGTGTGTTTGTGTATCCGTGTTGACTTATCTGAGAGCGAGAGAAAGTGAGAGTTGACTGTTTTATTATCCATTCTTGATGGCTCGGACCAATTATGAGAGTTATTAGCTGTACTTGGCAAAGAACCACCAGGTTCTGCTCGCCTGCTAAAAATCACTTAACATACACAGTCGGGGTGTTAAAGTGTTGTTAAGCTCAGCTCACACACTCAACGCCATGCGTATTACAATGAAGTTCTGTGGGAGAATTATGTAAGAAGATGCATGGCCAGTCTTGAAATGTGTTTTCCAGAAACTTGTCATTGTCCAACAACCTGGTTAGCATTACACTTTCTTCTGTGGTCAGGCCATTTCCCGTGTGTGTGTTCCCAAGTTAATTCCCCCGACAATGTCAGACCAGGCTGTGGACATTTCCAAGAGAAAAAAACAACAGAAAAACATTCATTCAGTAAAATAATCCCAGATCACGCTCACTGAACCACAATGAGATGGGAAAATCACATCCTCCACGTCTCCCAAGGAGACTGCATCTTATCCGTGTATTTTAATATTTCACTCACATCCGTGTTTAACTTTAGTATTTTCATGGAATAAATCAATACAAAACAATTAAAGATGGCCAGAGAAAAATAATAGACTTTGATCTCATGTGAATCAGGATAGATCAAACAAACGCTTAATGGATAAAATAGTTTGCGATATGATCCGTATTGCAAACAACCACAAAAAATTCCCACTTCGATTTTTTTTTTAGGACAACTGAAGTCCTTTGTGCTGTTTTGGCATTCACGTTAACGTGCAGCAAACTTTTTTTTTTTTTTTTTTAATTTATAAAATCAATGGGATGCGAGCGATTTGTTGGGTGCAACTGACATCCGGTCTAAGAGTTAAGACGTCATCAAAAACACAAACACCACTCAGTATTAGAGAGAATGATGTTATCCCCAACTGGACACTGGGTTAATCTTGTTAGGGTCCCAGAGGGAGTTTGCCCGACTGGTCAACTGTTTTTACTTTTAAATGAACTGGAACGTCGTTTCTTTCTGTGCTAGCGCTGCTAGCTGCTGCGTCTAGTGATGACGTCACATGATAGCTTTCAGGCTAACACGCATCCAGAAAAATGTGAAAAATGGGATCCATCTTGATAATTAAACCACAAATATGACGTTATAACAACTACATTCCCACGTGAAAACTATAAAAGTTATATTCTGTTGCAGAAGAACAAAGTTATAACCTTTTTTACTCGTTTTTCTTCAGCTTTTATTTTTACTTGTTGATGTGAAGTGCATTCTGGGATACTTTGTTGTCCTCGATAAAATGGCTGTTGCAAGAACACATCTGGAGTCTCGTTCTGGATGTGAACTTTGAACTTGAACAGAACTTAAACTGAGACTTGTGACATTTTAAAAACAAAAAATGACTTCAACACGGCTGGTTTTAACAGGCGCCCCCACCAACAAGCAGTTTTACCGTTGTTGTTACTTTATTGTGTTTAATTTATTTCTTGGAGTGATGAAAGTGACATCAGCCAGATAGAGATTATTCACCCCTACTTATATCAAATTAAGGAAACTGTTTATATGTATTTAGATGAATTTATCTTTAAGAGCAAGAACATATCTTCTAAATTGAACTCAAGCTGATCATGAACCCTGATGGTGACTAAAGTGACTCTGTTGCTTCAGTCTCTGTTCTGAATTACTACTAATACTGAAAATACACATGTTTGTGTGATTTGATGATCTGGTTTATTATCTGTCAGTAAAGCAGCTTCACTTTTGATTAATTACAGTACTTAAAGTAAGAGCCTGAGGATCTGCTGGCTGACACTTCGGATTCCGCTTGGCAAAGACAAGTTTTGCTCTCATGCACACAGATACTGTTGTTGCTCCGTCCTTGTCTTTCTTCTCATCACATTCACTTTGAAGGACTTCCAAAGCCTGACTCACGGCAGAAAATGAAAAGTGGTTCAGTGACATTCTTTTATGTCAATTTGAGAGCTCACGCTTCGAGTCAAGGAGATTACCGAGTGTGTAAACACGTGAGCGGCAGAGGCTGCACTCAAATACCTTCAAGAAAAAGCAAAAATAAGCTCTGTCAAGTGGAATTCAGTGGTTTTCTTTATGCAAACATCACAAATCTCATTTATTCAAAACTTTATTTTGGTCACATTCGCAACATTTTTCCTTCAAACTTTCATCGTGTGCAGCTGATATTTAAACCCATTTTCATTTGTTTCCCTTCAGCCCTACTCTTTACTTCTTCAAGTGAGAAGTGTCTCGATTCAGTTTTAAATGAAGAAAAGGTCTAAACAACCCTCCAAACTTTTCAGGACCACATACCTCTAACAGTTTCACTGTTTTCAGCGCTGACAAGAAAAATAAGTTATGAAAACCAGAGTCTTGTGCACATTCAGTCTTGTGCTGATATTCATGGACTTTCTCCAGCTTGTTAATGCTAATACTCTTACATAATGTCTCTCATGCATTCACCATCAACCGATCCTCAGCATTCACAGGCATCAATGAAGTCTTTGATTGTCATTGACAAAGGCAAGTAAATGCCTACAAGTGAGGCCGTTTAGATTGCTACATTTGACGCTGGCATTTTGGGAATTATAATCGCTAACTCACGATGACGGATGATGTAAAGCACTCATGTCAAACTCGAAACCCGGGAGCCAAATCCAAACCTAGCAACCTTGTTTTATTTGGCACATGAGAACACGCAAAGATAATTATGTTCTTAAATTATAATTTTATATTGTTCCATGTCCCACAATACATCTGGAAGTAATTATCTGCATTATGATGGCATCTACCCACTTGGATGGCAGTATCTCAGATGAAGCTGTTTCCTTCAGCAGTTTTGTGGTTGAATCGTGGATTTCAAACAGAAATGTCCACGAAAAGAAAACTTATGTAGAGGAGAGGCTGTTTAGAGACATGTTTTTTTCCTAATCGAAACACCACTGGTTTTTAAGTGGCTCAACTTGTGTAGGTTTATGTAAAATGACTCGAGGATAAATTATCTTGAAGTTGCTGTACACTCAGCCCTTTGACACCAACCGTGGTGCTGATGTAGTTGGAGATGAAATGGAGTCGGACACCTTTTTAACCCTACCCCCAGCCTCTGGTTCACCGGGGTCCTGGTAGGGGAAGAACTTACAGAGTAGGAATGAGATTGGACCTTGTAAACAGGCAGCATTGTTCTGT
Source organism: Zenarchopterus dispar (assembly GCA_028564865.1). Taxonomy (NCBI): domain Eukaryota; kingdom Metazoa; phylum Chordata; class Actinopteri; order Beloniformes; family Zenarchopteridae; genus Zenarchopterus; species Zenarchopterus dispar. The sequence goes on along the minus strand of JAOWBL010000022.1, from coordinate 2,298,374 downwards.
TTGGGGAGCGGTGGCAGTCTGTTCTGTGTTCTCCTGATGGCGGATTCATGACATCAACACTAATGTGAGACAGGCCTCCACTTAGAGGCTACCCTGTTTTGTTTTTTTTTTAAATTTTATTTTATTTTTTGTTAAGAATGGAGATGTTCTTTGGAAAGAGGAGTCTTCAAGCGAATCTTAAGGTAGAAAGGACTTCAATGACCTGAGACCAGATTTTAGCTTAAAAACACCATCTTGGAACCACAAATGAGTTGCATCTGGAATGAGCTTTTCTTTGACTGTAGACTGACAGTAATCCTACTTTCAGGAACGTTGTGGTTGAAGAGGAGCAAAATTGTCTGACTGCGTTAGATAGTTGGTGCAAACCAAGAAGAATGAAGACAACTTTAGTGGCTTGAATTTAAGTCAGATTTACAGTTGTGCAAAAACTTGGTACCACACTGTTTTTCCTGTGTAAAAAATATGATTAAAATCCTCTGTTCTGGGTCTTGGTATAATAGTCTTTTTCTTTTCTTTCCGTTTACCATTCTGTTACAGATTTGCTGATTCATTTCCGATCACTGTCTTGTTGGATGACAAAGCTTTATCTGTCACATTTACCTCTAAAATACTCTGGTTTCCAGAGTTCATGGTCCACTCAATGACTTCAAGGTACCCAGGTCCAGGAACTATAAAACAGTCCCGTCAACCCTGATAGTGGATATGAGTCGTTTCTCCTGAAATCCTGGGTCTGGTTTTCCTTCAAAGACGGTGCTGGGCATTAAACCAAACAACACTACACTGGTTTCAGTCGTACATACGACGTTGTTCAACAACCATGTGGTTTGTTCAGATGAAGGTTAGCAAACCTTACTTAAGCTTTGATTTTCTTTTTAGATGAAACAGGCATTTTCTTGACAATTCTTTCAAACAAACTGCACTTAAGTCTTCTAAATGTGCTCAGAGTATTTCATAGTCTGACATGGGGGTAAATTTGCTTGGACCAATTCCTCCGGGCCAGTTGTCTTGAGTGTTTTCCTCTCATGAATAATTGTGCTCATTGTCGAATGTTGAACTCCATATTGTATGGAAAACGCTTTGTAACACTTTCCAGACTGACTTGTAACAACAATTCCTTCTCTAAGAAAACTGCTTATATCTTTCTCTTTTGGCATTGTGGAAACGGACACCAGATTGCTTCAGACCATAGACTGTACATTTAAAAAAACAAAAAAAACAAACAAAGAAAACAATGGACAGAGCATTCAGTTTTGCAACCAACTGACTTCTGACTTTTCTTTGCACAGGACTCAGCCATGTTTGGGGGAAGATGGCGGGAACATGCCCACAGTAGGTCAAAGTTAGTTTTGTCTACCAGCGAATCTCCTCCAAAACACCTGCAGAGCTGCTGGCAGGCGTTTACACCAGATTATATCATTTAACAAGCTGAGTCGATGGTGAAATCAAGGATTACTGTCACGTGTAGTTGATTCTGGTTGCTTTGCTGAGCGTGGAAGCATGACGAGCAAGTGATAACGGCTAATTGTTAGCTGAGCTGATTGTCAATCATATTAGAAATACATTTATTGCTTTAAATAAACTCTCCTGGCATGGTAGAAAAAAATTCACCCCCCTTTGGAGTCGTCATGGATGTGAAATCAAACAACTGAGACCAAAAGGTTTTTTTTTTGGTTTTTTTTAAACCAAACTGTAAATATGTTCATTTCTGCTCTAAAGTGGAACATTTTAACATGAGTTAATGGAGGTTGACTCGCATTCGCAGCCAGTTGAGTAACTGCAACGAGTCTTTGCTCCACATGAGCCTCAGCCTGGACGTTAGATGGTTGGAGCTTGCTACAAAACCAGCAAAACATCTGCTTCTATAGAGATCTATCTAATTACTCCAGATCAGTTCTTCAAGTGTTGATGATTAGCAGCATTATTAGAGCATTATTATCATGCTTTTTATGTTATTACATTCAAATTTTGTTTGCATTGTGAGTTGAGAGATGGATAACTGGTAACCTGTCATTATGACCACTCAGTCTTAGGTTTAGGTGAAGAGTCCATGGAGGTATATCCAGGACAAGCCACAGGGCCATGAGAATAGTCAGATATCATTTGTTTAGGATCGATACAAGAATCTAATAGAGTAGAAGTGTATATATGAAAGAGAGGGGGCCCCAGCATTGAGCCCTGGGGCACCCCTGTGGAGAAACGACTGTTGAACGTTTGTCCTTGCTATGACTCACTGAAAGAAGACCCACTACAGTGGGGTTCAGAGTCTTCTTTACATGATATCCTCGTCTCAGACGGTACACATGATAGTGATTTACTGTTTAAAAATCTTCTTCGATGTCTCGCGGGATGAGAACCCAAACCTGAGCTGCAGCTTATGCTGCTTTAACAGCCTTAATCACAGACAGCGGAGCTGTTTCAGCAGAGTGGTTCGGATCAAGAAGCTTGTCAAAGGAAATCAGACACAATTTTCAGAACTTCATTTTTAATAACCTTAGACAGGAATGGACAATAGAGAAAACGCATGATGGCTCTCAATTTAACCAAAGTTGAGGAAAGCGTCTTTCTTTTTTTCTTTTTCTTTTTTTTATAGCAGAGGTGGCCCCCGAGACTAAATTTGATTTTGGAAATGTGCCAAAGTCAAGTGAAGCAACTCTTGTGTGATTTCTGGTGAAATAGTAGGAAATATGACATGGATGAGATTGGTCAGAATTCCTGCCCTGGAACGCTCTGCTGCACATTAACCCACTTTCTCTCTGTCCTGTTTCTTGTCATAAAGTGTCGTATTTAAAAAAAAAACATTTTATTTTGTTTTTACATTTTAAAAACAAAATAAAAGATTGTTTAAGGCCTGTGCCAACTAACAAGAAAACAATAAAAAGGATTTCTTCGGGCAGAATTGTGATTTATTTAACTTGTGTGACAAACAAAAGTCTGCTGCTCAAAAGATTTATTAAAAAAATAAATCGTTAGGTCAAGTTGAACCCCTTTATGACCATCCTGTCCTCCCCAACAGATTAAGTACAGCTCCCAAATCATTTTAAGATATCTAGAAAACTGAAAAACAAGCAGAGCTGGATGTTCGGGTTCGTTGACGTGGGAGACGAGGATGTAGAGGACGGAGTTGGATGGAGGCCGATGCTTCGATGTGGTGACCCCTGAAGAGAACAGCTGTTGGGAAAAGACGACCAGAAAGAAGAGGATGAGATCATATACGAGTCTTTATGGTGCCTCCAGGACTTCTGGAGTTGATCTACATTCAACTCTTTAACTTCTGCTTTAAATTTTGACATCAATATTTTTACAGCCTTGTTCAAAAAAGAGTTTTTGGTCTCCATAACTAGATTTCTCATCCAGGACAACTGTACAGAGATGAATGTCATAGAGAAGTGTTGTGGAAGTGATTGACAGCCAGAAAAGTGTTATCATAGAATATAACGTTGAATAAATACAATTTTCGATGGGATATGTCGTTAAATATGGTTATGATATTCCAGCGAAACACAAACTAACGGACAGCTGTTGCATTGTTGCTCTGCCTCGGTGGCGACACTTTCACGGAGGGTTGGTAACTTGTTTTTCTTCTTCTGCTCTGTTTTACTACCTTCCTTTGCTCTCAGCAGGCGGCCGACTTGGTGGGAGGAATCAAAGACTCTGTTCACTTCATCAAATAAAAGCTCCGCCGCTGGTTATCGGCCTTCCTGAGCTGTCATGTGCCAGCAGAAGCCCGACGACATACAGAGTCATCGTTCTTCTTCTCATCGGCATTAATGATCCGGGATATTCAGATGAACAACACAACAAACCTGAGAAAAACAAGACTCAAAGGAACATTTGCAAACAATATATTATCTTGTACCTTCTTTTTTTTTTGTAGTTGTTTTGTTAGTTTGTCAGAGAAAGGACCAGTGGAAATGAAGAGAAGGAAATCCAGTCATTTTTTCATGGACTGACATAAAAACAGGAGGCAATGCTTAAAATTAAAATGACCTAAACATTCGTGTAATTGTTCTTACTTTCGCTGTCCTGAGCAGTGGCGGTGAAACACTCTGTGAATGACTTTTATCCTACTTTTTAAATCCACAGTGCTTTCAGTGTCCTGCCAGAACGGTCTTGAATTTGGCGTCAGTCCGTGTTATTCCTGACAAAACCTCCAATAAACTTCGGCATTATAAAGAAACCGTGAAGTCGGTGACGTCAGCTGACGCTGATTTACGAACCAAAGGTGTGATAATTACAATTTCTGTAGCCCGGTGCCTCTTATGATTGGAATATAACTTGTAAAGTTAAAATCATCTGAAAATGATGTCATATTGAACACGTTCAGCAAAAAAAAAAAAAAAGTGAGACTGCATAACAGTCAAAACTGCCTTCAAAAAAGTATTCATAAATGGGAATTGTTCTTACATTTACTTTTATTTTTATTTATTCACTGACGATATAAAGTATATTTTGTGTTTGCATCATCGACATCTCTTTATCTGACAATATAGACCCTTTGAGAGCCTTCCTCACGATGACGTAACGCAACCAGTTGGAAGCAAAACAGAGGAAGTATTTTAAAAATGAAAGCGTATATTCACAACTGCAGCTCACACTTGTTATCAGGCTTTTTTTTTTTAAAAATGTATTTAATATTAAGTGTATAACATAGTATGTGGTGGTTATTATGCCCATTTATGGTAAAGATTAAAGGTAATGATTAAATCATCCTTCGGGTTGGCTAGCCTGCGTCCGTCAAGGTTCATTTTCTTTTAATAACATTCAGTCCTGGAGATTAAGTAAACTTTCATACTCAGATTAGGTCACTGGTATGAGTTTTACAAGTATTATTTTCCTCCATAACTTTCAAAACTAGTAAACTTAGGATTGCTAACGGTGCTCTCAGGTCACGTTGGAAGTTGTTTAGCCTCGAGCTATGCCCCGCCCACCAAGATACATCATACTGTTTACTAACAAGAAAGGGGTCTATTCACCTTTTTTTTTTTTTTTTAAATTTGATGACTTCAGCGCAGTCAGAACTCAAAATGAACTTTTTTCTTTTAACTTGGTAGCACAAGGAGCAATTTATTCAGGACACCACCAATAAATAAACTTCCTTTATTGAAAAATACTGACGAGTGTCTACATGTGTTCTGACTTTGTTCTGTTAGGTGTTTATTCACAACTCAGAAATCAAAACAGCGCTAACTGTCAAAAGTGATGACAAAAAATAAAAATAAGTAGAGAAACTTAAGGTTTTGGATCCAGACCCTAGTGGTCAGTAGAGGAGCTGCAGGTCTGGATCCAGACCCTAGTGGTCAGTAGAGGAACTACAGCTTTGGTGTTAACACCTAGTGGTCAGTAGAGGAACTGCAGGTCTGGATCCAGACCCTAGTGGTCAGTAGAGGAACTGCAGGTCTGGATCC
>JAOWBL010000022.1:2274548-2292869 GCA_028564865.1 Zenarchopterus dispar | reverse complement strand
ATAAATATTTTTAAGAAAGAGAAGATTTTGAAGAAGAGATCCAGGACACAAATCTTGACCAAAAACCAAGAAAAATTGCAGTTCCTGGTCTGATTGCCAGGGACCGACTTTAAACAAATGTCCATTTCCCTTGTCCTCCAGGTAAAAATGTCCAACTTTGCAACAGAAGTAAAGATATTACCTGTACACTCACACGTATGCGATGAAAGCATCTCGAGTGTCGCTGTTTGCCCACTTTGAATGGACTGGTTTCAAGAATTGTTGAACTCAGCAGTTCATTATGTCATTTTATTAAATATTCTCACATCTGCGTCCTGATGATGCAGCGAGAACCCTCCTTTGATCACTGTCAGAGGTTCGGTACAGGATCCTGCTCTGCCTCCCAACATCTATTTGAACATCTACTATCAAGGAAAGGGAAGACACCAGAAAAAGAAAACCCATCAGCTGAGAAGCGTAAGGATGTCTTGTGCTGACCTCATCAAAGTAAACTTTTACAAAATGTACTAAAACACAAGGATGGCTCCATGTTTAAATCTGTGCTGCCCCTTTTGTAGCTTTAATGATATCTTTTGCAGTAATTACTATTCTTCATCATGGTTAGGTCCACAGATGGGAGTAGTCCAATACAGCCCGAGTACTTCCACATGTTGCACTGCAGCAAATGGCTTGACTCATTGACTTGAATGGGAGCCCAAGTTGTTACAGTGATGTTATGGGATGCCACATCAATAATAGTACACAGGATTTGTCATTAAATTGATCTGGTCACATTTGCAGATGTTCAACTCTGCAGACTAGGCCTGTGATTTCTCTGCAGACAGATGCTGAATCAGAATGAAGTAGACGCTGAGCACCGAGGCATGCCTGGTGACTGGCCCATTAGTGCTGACGTTGTACATTATCGTACAAGTTGTACCTTTCCCAAACTCTGAAGGAGCTCACAGCAGTTAAAAGCTTCTGCATTTCCTCCCAAAAGCCTTCTGCTTTTTGAGTCCAGATGGAAACTAAAAACCACACGGGATCTCCTGCAAATGGGTCGTCTGACCACAATGGAATCACTTCAATAGCTCCAAAAGTACACAACTTCGGCCATGAGGCACTCAAACCACAGCAGTTCCCAAGCTCTAAAGGAGACTGAAGCATTCAGTAAAACGTAGGTGAAACAGATGAAACAGTGACGACTTTGGCCACCAAAAAAGAAAAAAAAAAGAGGGGGCAGGGGGGCAATAACCACAAAAGAAAGACTGTAGAAAATGCCAAACTCTCATGGTGGGTGAAAAAAAGAAAAAGCATCAAAGAGTGGGTGAAGTAAATGAAAGGCATCATTGGCCTGAGGTTTATGATGTCTGAAGGCATTCCATTCAGATTTTGTAAACTTCAGTGACTCAACTCGGTCTTGAGAGGAACATTCGAGTTAAAACAGACTTGGGCTTATTATGAGATGGTAAGGAGCCCAAACCATCATCAGGGAACAAAACTGAATTGAAGCAGTTCGCGACAAAAATCACACTTAAAGTTGGGGTAGCGGTGGTGGTAATAGAAGTGCGTCAAAATAAATTTTAAGGCTTTGACAAGACTACAAAATTGTGGATATGGTTCCTATAAACAAAAGGTCGTTTTACTTTTTGTATGTGTACCAAAAGGAGACTTTGCACAGGAATATGTGTCCAGTTGCTACCAGTTTGTTAAAAACGTGCACAAGTTAACAACGTCTAAACTAAACTAAAACTGTCACCAAATGCAAAAGGACGAGAGTTCATGGCCTCTGCTTGTTGTGTGGAGAGGAGATTGTGGCAGGAGAAATAAAAGCAGCAGCTACAACCGATAGATCTTCTTCGTCCTGCAGCTGCAGAAGGTGCAGCTATATATAGCTATATATATGATACAGAGGTATTAATAGGTTAGTCACCACCGACACTCATGTAAATGTTGTCAAACACAAACAAATGGGAGGATATTTTATAATAAATCTATCAATATAGACTTGTCCATCGAGGAAAATTAGCAATAATAGATAGATAAAATCCATTTGACCTTTTGTTTAATGGTTTCAACAGAATTACTGAAGTTAAACTAACTGGAAAACCACTGAGTTTTCAACCATTTCCAGACTCTATGGTCTGTATTATGTTGTTTAAAAAAAAAAAAAAGAAAAAAAAAAGACAGGACTCACTTTCCACTTCACCCAACTCATTTTGTCCAAAAATATCATGGAACAAACCTTCAATGGCCAGACAAACAATACCAGCTCTTAACTAGCCAGATAATGATCTCTCACTTAAATTGTGCACTTTTATCACAGTTAAGAGATTTACAATGGCTTTCTGTTTCCTCTCACACAGAAATAGCAGCCAGCCATCAGTAAAACTTTGATTTCACTTTAAAGCACACTTACGCAGCTGTAGGAGCCGAGTATCACGCTGCCAACTCTGTAATTAGCGTATATCTCTAAAAGTGATATAACCTTGGCATGTAATCATGTGGTCAGCTTGTGAAGATGTTCATCGTGTTATAATGAAATGTCCTGACGGATGTGCAAAGCCTTCATCCGGCCGTTTACATGAACGTTACTGCGACCCAACTAAACGTTTTCACAGGCATCTTGAATGTGATCTGAGACACTAATTCTCCTCGCACTCTTAACATGAAAGTATCCTGGGAAAGATTCAAGAACTGACCAACAATATAACGTTATAGTCTGGCAATAACTTATTTGATTTCGTGTGCAAATGTCCACAATAAAATCACATGATTTCTGCCAGATCTTTCCTTGTAATGTGTGGGACTTGATTTGTTCATATCTTCTGCTAATTAAAGTTTGTGGAAGGAAAAAAGTGCATTGATTCTTTATTTCCAGTTACTACCTGGTATTTATTTCCATAAGCCATATTTAGATCCACATTTTGCCCTGGCTAGTAATTTTAAATCTCAAGGAGTCAGCTGACCTCCAAAATTCTCAGGTACCAATCTGATCGGTGGGACGAAAGCCCAATCTACAGAGACGCCATCATCTAGGTACCACATGTTTAGATGTTCTGACATGTGGGGAGGACCTGCGCAGTGTTTGATGGTCGTCAGTATACTGAGAGACTAAATCCAAGGCTGAAAAAGAAAAAAGGTGAGAGCAGACTGGAACATAGGGCTTTGCAGGAACTTACCTGCATCACCAGGTGGCACTGTTGACACACTCCAGAGCTGATGGACGAGCTCCAAGGTGGAGAAGGAGGTAGAAAATGTGACAAAGAAACTTCAGAGCATCAGTAGATCAACTGAAATAATGTGTTATTGCCTTCCAGCTGAGAATCCCTGGGAACAGGTACCGTCTCTAGATTTACCTGCTGAGACACGAGGCTTACCTTCGTATCTCCAGTCCATCCCTGATCAGTGGAAGTCCTTCTGACACAAAGTACAAGCCGGATAGACTTCTGCTTGTTTACAAAGATGAGTAGCCAGAACTGAAGATCATGTGACCTCCAGATACCTGTTTATCCATTCAGAATCAGTCACTTCCATATGTCACTTTTTTTTTATCACCGTTTTGTCTTTGTTTCAAATCATGCTGGTACATTTTTATTTATTTCTTTATTTTTCAGATTGGACTCGTTGGCGAATGTGCAGCTGTGTGTTTGGAAACATCTGTCGTCCGTTAAGAAGACCCAGCAGCTGTCCGTAGTCCGTGATGTCCTCAAGGCACTCAGTTAAACGGTCACACATGCAGGTCTGCTTTGTTTGCATCACAGTGGCAGTTTTTCCTTCGTCAGATATTCTGCTCTTTCCAGTAATTGAACACATAACCTGCTGGCAACTTTTATGGCATCTGCGTCTTACAAAACCTTGTTTATCATGTTCCCTGCAGCTGAGGAGGCTTATTCAACATGCTGATTTGACGCAGATTTCCTTGAATCAAGCCGTCAGACTTTTATCATGGTTGCACCATACACAGAATATTTCAGTGAACCCAATTCAGGCGGAAAACATTTTTCATAAGATGTCACAATCTCTGCATGTTGTTCACGAGCTAAAAAGCTTGAGAAGATAGATGTGAAGACACATCAGGGACGTCATGACGGAAACAGAAAAAATAATGACGAGAAAGCACCTCTGCCCTTAAAAACAACCCGACTGCAGTTTGTTTGCTCAGAACTGGTCACATGTGACTTTAGTGTGTGAAATGAGAAAAACTCCATAAACGTGAACGAGCTGCAGTGAAACCTGAACCTGATTACAGTTGGAGCCAGTTTACTCCAGCTAGAAGGTGGAGGAATCATGACCTCTACTGATCACAAAGAAAACAACCACTGAGGGATAAAGAAGAAGTGGCTTCTCTTGCTTTAACGTTTTACTTTCACATTGAAACGTCTCAGTTTAACCTAATCTTAAAAACAAAACTCCTCTATTTCTAACTGGTGAAAAATAAGATTTTTTTTCTTCCAATATTTAACTGAATTAAATTCCTACTTCTTTATCTTTTGTTAGACTCCAAAATTACAGATATGAAAAATGTGACGGAGAAGTTAAACTTTTGTAGAGGCTGAGAAAAGAAAAGTTTGTTCAGCATGAAAATCGGCGCAGTGAGAACGAACCCTACAGGCCAAACTTCTCAACAGAGCGGGATGTCAGCTCTCCACGGTATTCTTTATTTCTGAAACAGTATGAAAAGGTAAAGGTGCTGAGTGGGAGAGCGTGAAAAGAAAGGGTTCTCGGGGATTCAATTCCCTGTGCAGCAGGAGGAAAAATGGTTTTGACAGGTGGGGGGTCTTAACCACTGGATCATAGGGGCCATTCATTCAGAGAAAATAATGTGTCAAGCCTTTGAACGGTATTCTGGGAAAAAAGTGTCAATCACCAAAGACAGAAAAAACCCAGGTGGGGAGAATCCTCCACTTCCAATTGCTGCTATTGCTGTCATTAAGTTTTGTTTTGTTTTTTCTTTTTTCCATTCGTGTAGCAGGTTTCTCGGCCTGGTGCTTTTGTGTTTGTTTGCATCTCTGACCTCTCACCCTCCAACTGGCCGAAGCAGATGGCCGCCCTCGCCGAGGCTCGCCCGGCTGGAGGTCTCTTCCTTGTAAAAGGAAATTTCTCCTCGCTCTTGCCAACAACCTGCACGCTCGGGATGAAGTTTTGAAGTGAAATCCAGCGTGATTCTAGGATCCGGAGCGTCAGCAATGAGAGGATTACAGCAATTCTTATTTATTTTGGCTACATACAAACTAAAAAGCAGATATAAAACAAACGAATTTAACACAAATGTGTCAATAGCTGAAAAAGGAAAATAGGGTGAAGCTCATTGCTTATTGTTGCCTATCCTATAAAGGGCTAGAAACCCAGGAAATAAGAAATCCAAGGAAAACACAGAGATCAGAACTCTTTGACTCATAATACTAAACTCTCAGTTGACTTTTCAAGCTGAATTTGATCACATATAAGTTATTATCATTTCTAACATCATTACTGAATACAACAGTTTAACTTTCACAATGCTGGAAGAAAAGTTAAAATAATCCAATTATTGAGACTGTGTAGGGAGGGAAAAAAAAGGGAGAGTCCAGCTTTCCAAAATCACAAAATCAAACAGTGAAGTATGGTGGAGGGAGTGTCATGATTTGGGCTGGATTCACTGCCTTTGGACTGACGATCACAGAGGCAACATGAACTCCCAACTTTACCAGTCTCCTACCAGATAACAGTTCCTAGAAATTCACAAACTTCATTTATTCCAATACTTTTTCTCGTTACTGTAAAAGCTTGAAAAGCTACTGCTCTTCCCCGTGTGTTTTGTCTTTTTTTCTTTTTTCCCTATGTGAATAATTTCATATTCCTTGGCTTCTTCTCACTGGATTCGTCCCACATCCATCCGCCAGGACACCGTGTCCCTTCTCAACACAAAATAAAACTGAAACTGTGGGTTATACTGTATTAGCAGCTTTTTATTTTACTTTTAAACAATTATATGTTAACCAGCTGATCAAAAGCAACACAACAGCAAATAGTGTGTCAGTCTTGGGCTGTTTATTAAAATGATCATTTTCTGATTGGTTGGGGGACAGTATGTTTGTTATATTGCATTTTAACAATTTAGTGATTTCATATGCTCTTATTGTGAAAAGGCTTGCTACAGTGAAAACACAAAACAAATGGAGGAGGGAGGGAGTGTCGTATTCATCACTTTAACCACGAGAGATAAATTTTTGATCGTAGGACAAGAAGTGCAGGAAAACTCAGTGGGAAGATGGTGAAAAATGGGGAGAGCGGCTGCACTGACGGCACGGGGATTCAACGTCTGCTGAGAGGCAAATCATCAATCTTAACAACTAGACTTTGACTCCACCCTGTGCTGGATTCAGACAACACAATACTTTAGTCTGATGTATGTTGTGTCAGTCCAGGCAATTACGGAGCAACTTGGCCTCATGACAGACTCTCCGCCTGCCAGAGGTGTCCAACGTGGTCTGTTTGATCTTGACAGACCTGCGTCCAGGAAAACCTGGTAAAAAAGAAGGAGCTACAGCCAGCGTGGGTGCACCGGCGAATTTTTTAACTTTTCTTATCAGTCAGGAAGTCATACAAGGCGAGAAATCTGCCAGGATGCTAAATAGGACGTCGCTGATAATAAACGCAGGATGAAAAACTCTTCAACTATATGCTGAATTTCTGATCCAGGAACCATGATGTTGTTGATCCCATAACACAGAAGTGTTAAACAACAACTAGACATTTACAAAAGATTAAACCATTTTAAACTGAGGTTTGTCCTGAAATTAACATCTCAGATGTCTTCAAACTTCAGTCAGTTGGACTGACATGGACCAGAGAAAGATGTCTGAGGAGATGAGGAGAACCTTCAAGACCAGCAGGTTAAAGGTGAAGACTAGAAGATCATCTCCAAACAGCTTCATGTTGTTGTGAAGACATCTGGACATTTAATTCAGAAGTTAAGGCTCCACAAGACTGTAGACAACCTCCCTGGACGTGGACACAAGAAGGACAACTGAAGAGACGATAATACAAATGGAAATCAGAGAGACTCAAGATCGAGGTCCATCAGTGTCAGATCATCCATCGCTGTTGGAACCAAAACGGACAAGAGAGGAAGACTCCCCTGTGAAAAGAAAATCATTAAAAGAAAAAAAAAAACAGATTTAAACAATGAACAAAGCGTTTCACTCACGTGACCCATTGGTTTCTGAGGGACGGTTTTGAAGCAGGTTCTTCTTCTTGAGGGCCGCGGCCATGTTCTTCCGAAGCCGACAGAAACACGCCCACCACATGTCAATCAAAGTTAGCTCCTTCAATCGAACCCCGCCGAAATATTTTCAGACATTTACAGTAAAATAAATCGTTTAACATGTTAACTTGACGATAAAATCAAATATGACGCGACACTGAGTTAATATAAACGGGTGGTTGCTTCGTTAAGCTTGGTAGCCTGACGATTATGGACGGAACGTGAAAACGGCTAGCTATTGGCTAACCCGACTGTCAATCAATCTTACCACAAATAGATTTAAAGCTTTATAAAAACTATGCCGTGGTATAACTCCCTCCCACCAGAGTTGTCATGGATGTGAAATCACACGATTGAGTCCAAAACGTTTTTTGTTCTGTTTTGTTTTGTTTTTGTTTTGTTTTGTTTTTTTGACGAACCTTAAATATGTTTATTTCCGGCCTAAAGTGAGTCGATGGAGATGAGCTCGCTTTTGCAGCTAGCCTCTGGTGGTCAGTCGAAGAACTGCAACAAATCTTAGTTCCGCATGAGACACAAACCGGAAGTTAGGTGGTTGACGCTTGAAAAAAAAACAAAAAAACAAACAAGACTGGAATTTGTCCAAAATCATAAGGGCAAGCCATGAATCTTCTTGGGAACGTCTTTTGGACAGATGAGACAAAGCTGGAGCTTTTCAACAAATCACATGCTCCAAAAGATGGCAAAAAAAAAAAGAAAGAAAAAGTAAGCTGGCTTTTAGAGGCTTACTCTTAATTCAAGGACAAGTTACATTCATTCAAAAGAACTTTAAAAGCATTAGTTTGAGTGTTCTTGTGAAGTACTGTATAAAATTAGACTTTCTAACCATAATTTTCACCACGATGAGTACTGGTGAGAACATTTGTATCCTAATTCATATGTATGTAAAATGTGTTTAAGATTTACTTGTAAACCCAAAGTTGTGATGCACTATTGTCTCGACCGCACATTTTAAGGTTATGTTGCTGAACTGTGTTTGGTGTCTATAGAGCACTTATTGACAGTAATTAGGCTGAATTATCAGAACAATGTTGTTTACAGTGTATTTGTGTGTCATTATTATTTGTTTTGACTTCAAAGTGTCATCGTTACAACAGTAAATTTAAAAAGATAACTCTTTTTAACTCCCTCTTTTTTAGCTATGTTGAAATGCTTGCGTTTCTCTCTGCATAGAGCCCACATTATCAAAATCCTCTCCAACGCTAGATAATAAGAGCTCGCACAGCCACATCAATAATAAACGCGGTCATCTTTGATTTGTGCACGTTTCCAGCACTGCAGAGGAATCAAACCAAACTGATGCAACCTTGACTGAAAATCTAGTTAGTGGTCCTGCACAACAAAATAAGAGTCAAAGTGGTTGCTTAGCAACAGATACATCGCTCTGGCCTTCCTCCAGTCGGAGGATGTTTTTCATCCCATCACAGAAAATCACAGGTTGAGATGACTCAGGCTGGCTGCTTTCAGTCAACAAAAACATGGGAAAAACAGGAATCCTGGGAGAAATCCGTCTTAAAATCAGAGAGGTCGGAGGGCAACGTCAGAATGTTGAACATGGGACAGGATGGGATATCTGTTCGTTTGGATTTACGAACTGCAGATTTTAGTGTTGGAATAGTACGACTACTGTTTTCTCCTCATTTATCCTGATTTCCAAGACTCAGCTTCTTACCAACGAAGCATGCCAGATCTGTTGCTGCCGATGTCATCTTTTATTCAAACAAATCAGGATCCACCAGCAGGCAGTACTTAAACCTTCCACCTGATGGCGACATTGCTTCAAGTTGGACACATCCGACCCTTTTTGCAACTCGACTGGAAAAATAACCCTCCTCATGTCAGTATGATAATGACAGGAGACTAAATATGGGATTCAGTATGTACCCTCAGACTGTGGCATGAGCACTCAGGCTAGTTGATCCTTTGATGTACCAGAAATAGGCCCTGAAGAAGGTATGATTAGGCTTCAGAGAGGGAGCATCACCAAAGCAGGTACTCTTCCCTTTGTTACAGAAGCACCCCACGAAAGCGATGCTGAAGGAGTCAAGCTGCGAGCTTTTCCCAAAAATAAAACACGCCACATGCTGAAAGACCATGATTCACCTGTTTGGTGATGACAAAGAGTTTTTGTTTGCTAAAAGGAAGCATTCATGCTGTACTACACTGAAATAAACCTGTATATTTAAATTGATAAACTACAGAAACAACACAGATGGAAATGACGTTAATCTGTCACACGGCGAATGATCGGCTTGTTTATCTTCTGATTCGAGTCTGAACCAGAAAAGTGCTGCCCAAACTGGCGTTAGTTTAAACTCTCTTACAAATTCGTGCTTATTTCAGCTCATCAACACTTTTGTTAAATTTGTAAAAGGCAGCACTGGCCTTGGTGGAAGATGCGCTCTTCCAACACAGTTGTTAGTTGTTGTTCTGAAATGAAAGCAGAAACAAATAGTCAATCAGTTGAATAGCTCGTCTCCTGAAATGCAACTGAAATTATGAAAACTAGTCAGTGATTATACAAAAACAACAAAAACAACATGTATTATGATGAAAATTGAACACACACAATGGCTCCACTACTGTACAGTCCTGTTTCTTTGGAATTACATCGACATTCCTGAAAAAACGATTTAAAAGAAATTGTCAACCATCTTCAGTATTTGGATTGGGACATAGAGGAAAGTTATGATTTGATGCTTAAAAGATGTTTTTCATAGTTTTTCCTAATGATGTTTACACAAAAATCACAGTCTCTGCTCTGACTGTTTTTACTAAAACCTCATCAAAAGTGAGGGTTTTTTTTTTTTTTTCCATGTGAACCGCTAGCAGTTATTTATCTCCACTGTTGCATCACGCTTTGCTCAGGACGAGCAAGAGCACCAAAGATCTTATCAGAAGATCTGGACAATCCCCCTGAGAAGTTTCTCAAGAGTGCTTTGAAGCCTCTTTTATCTCGTAGTACACCGCAAGACGTTGCAAACGGACAGAACGAACAGACCTGAGATGCCAGCTGGATCAATTCACGTCAACCACAGTTAGCCACTTTAGCTTAGCTGACTTTACTTATGCCAATCTCTGATGCTAATTAATAATATCAATTCCTACTAGATTTGTCCAAAGATAGTACTTTCAAGTGTCGTTACTGAAATAACATGTAAAACACATGCAAAGCTGAAACGAGGACTTGCAGAGCCCTGCTGGTCACATGGCCTCCCACCCGCTGTTGGCATCGCAGTAACGGCCAGCCCTTTGGTCCTGGACTGGCTATTATACATAAATTTGTTACTTTAAATAATTTTACTGGATGGATTCACTTGTTGTAGATATTAAATACGGCTATAGAGATCAAAAATATTTTTTCTATAACCAGCATGTGAATGTAGCTGCAAAGTTGAACATTTTAACATGGAAGTCAATGGACATTGACTCGCTTTTGGAGCCCCCTAGTGGTCATTCTAGGAACTTCAATGTACCTTATTTCCACATTGGCTTCAACTTGGAAGTTCGAATGTTGGAAAAGGAGGAGGAACTCCAATTGCAAATCTTTGTGTTAAATTTTCAAAAATGAGAGACATTTTGGAAATAGAGCCAGATGGTCACCGCAATAACAAACGAAACTGAAGAATTAAACGTCTCAGATAACCAGCCCCTGCTGGTCATCGAAAATATCAGACTTCTTCAGTTAACCACGCCTGAAATAAGACTTTTTATTCCAGAGAAATGTGAATGTCAATCCCCTGATCGTCATTTATGGTTCATAGTAAATATAAATTAAGAAATAAAGAGAAAAGAAAGGAAAAAAATTTTCAAATAAGAGGGGCCGATTATCAGTATGAGTTGGGTATCTGAAAGGGAAAGAATAACGGGGAAACATGTCTGGTGCAGAGGACGATAGAAACCTGAGCAAATATGATTAAAAGGTACTATTGTGGTAAAAGTGGTTCTGTAATGTCTTTACTTCACCATCTAACACAAAAAGAAGAACACAATGGGTCAAACTTAATAAGTAAAACTGACCAGGATTTTAAGTATATCTAACAGACAACTTTTCCTCACACTTTAAAAATCTGAGATATTTAGGTAGGTTATATTGTTGCTTTTGTCTGTGTAAAGGTTGTCAATATTTGATCAGCTTTTCATGTTCGTTTTCAGGTAAAATGTCCAGATTTAAAGAGTTCTCTCATGAACACATGGTTTCACTAACGGGTTCTCTTGATTAATATGAGAACAATAGAAAATAAAGGTTGTGTTTAATTTACACATTGGGAAAGCATAATGAAGTAATTAAAGAAAAGCAATTTGTGAGCCACTGTGGATAATTTGAAAATAATAAGGGCAGGTTTCAGAAGACAATTTGAAAAATTAAGTCTGACATTCCAGTGTCTCTTAATGACTTAAACTGTTTGTTTGAGCTGGAAATGACAATGCTGAGCTTAACTTGCAGTCATTGTGCTGGATCGTGTTCAATAGGGTGTTTTTCTGGTCGGGTTTATGCCGTATGTGCTGCTCCAGCAGGATTTTGCAGATCCAGCTGCCTTTAGTCGGCATTATATAAAAACCACGACAGGGTAGAGTCTGCAGTTGTCTGAGGCTACGTGGGCCAGACTAATTAGGCTTATAAATCTGATCAAAATCCACGCTGTGGCTCGCAGTTCCACTCACAACTCCACACTCCAGTTTTTTGTTTTTTTTTTACCTCAAATCACCAGGGGCATCTCTTGGAGAACATAATCCTTAATGCTCCAATTCATCATGTCCTGGCACTGCAACACAATGACACAATGAAAAAGAAGAAGAGGAAGAAGGAAAGAAAAACAAACAATACAGTAGAGACAGGGCAAACTTTCAGGTTGTTAAAACTCGAAGCTTATCCACTTGGCATCAAGGCCGGTTTTCCTCTGCACTCACATTAGTCCCTTATCGCTCTCACGGTCCAGACACACTCAGATGTGGGCAGGGGAGGGAACATTGAGTTTTCTATAAATCAATACTATGTCCCCAACACTTTGCTGCTCCAGGCACCCCGGGGAAGATTATAAAGTGCTTGGCGAGATCATCTCTCTTCCATCATTTCTTTCTGAGGTGGAAACGAAGATCAGAATTGAAGATTTTTTTCTCTTTTATTAATATTTATTATTATTTTTTCCCTTCCAGGACGGGGACACAGAGACAAACAATAGTGGATAAAGTGGTGTCAACTCCATTTTGATTAGAGTCAGCTGCTGGACGCGCTGTAATAAATATTTTGGATTCTTAAAGAGAGCATACGAAATAAATCACTTTGTCTGAGCTTCAACTGACAAGATTTATCCAGCTTCTCCATCTTTATCTCCAGTCAACATCAAATCTTGATGCATCTCAAATGCTAACAGCTGTAGCACTGCTTTGAAAGAAAGCATATGCTAGAAAACTAAAAAACATTACTAAACATGTGTTTCCACCACTGTTAACAGCAGCTGGTTTTGGGGGTGGAGTCAACCATAACAACTCCCTAAAACCTAGCTGACCCTGCCCCCTAAAAAACAGTGACCACGCCCGGCTAAGACCACATCCGGCTCCGCCCCTAAAAACGTGGCCCCGCCCTGAAACCCAGCTGAGTCGACCTGAATCCTAGGGACTCCGCCCCTAAAACCAGTGACCCCGCCCCCTTAATCCCAGCTGACTCTTACTCCTAAAACCAGTTGACTCCACCCCCTAAAAAACAGCTGATTTTACTTGACCCTGCCCCCTAAAACCAGCTGCTGTGCACAACACTTGAAAAGACAAAAAAAACGTATTGCCATTGTTTCGATCAAAGCAAATTTCATCAAGATCTCAGGAAATGAATTCAATTAGTAAAAAAAGTTGTATTTTATCTATTTTAATTCGGTTTTTACCTTAAAAAACTGTCTACACCCACGCAAGTACTTTTACTTAATGTTTTTGTCTGACATTCACCCCACTCTGGCAAATTTGAAACCCTAATGAGAGAAATATTTCGATTTGTAAAAGCAAATGTTTCAGTTAAATGTGGATGAGATACAACTGTACATGTTTGAGGATGTAGTTGGAACAACTTTCTTCATTATTTGTTCTTCTGAATCATGTGTAATGAATCATGTGACCATCACTAAAGTCTGCAATGAGATCTGAGGTGAGATATCAGGAGACAGGTGTTCATGGAGGGGAGATGTTGATGCAGATCATTTCTGATGCAGAGTTGAAAGGTCAATGTGGATCAGAATCAGTGTCATTCTGATGTGGCTTTCTGGAGTGAATTCGAACTAAAGTGAAGGAAACCTTCGTACAATCCTCCACCGGACCACCGATACTCCGCACCAGCGTTAAGTTGACAAATTCAAATCTGACAAGCAATGACTTTAAAAAGCCTTTCATTTCGACAGGTATTCAGACTTTAGGGATATGGTTGGATAAGATGGGATGGTCTGTTGCCTAAGCAACTGCAACACTGCTGCTTTATCTGTGAGAATTACACAGCGCAGGAAAAGCTTAAAAAAAAAGAGAAAGAAGAGAGGGAGGAAGGAGAAAAAAAAGAGATGCTTGCCTGGAATCCAACAGTTCAGATCCGAGGCCAAATGCTGTGTCAGTGCAGGGCTAAATCCTCGCTCGCTTTAAACAACAAAAGAAGCGAAGCTGTCAACAAGCAACGAAAACAAAGTCAAATGAATCAAAGAAAAAGGTGACAAGGAGGAGGGAGGGAAGATAAGCAGCGGAAAATGAGGTTGATCTATGCTAAGTCCACTCCAGACAAAAATAATCCCGAAACGGCGGCGCTGCGTACCTAAGCTCTGAGGTGAAAAGAAACTGGATTATATAATTTTTTTCTAAGATGACAAGTGGAAACATTGAAACCACACGGGATGTTTTGAAAATCCCGGTGAGCTCCTCCAGAACAGAGAGGTGACACCGGCTGATATTATTTATTTACATCTTTGTTTCATCGTGTTGCAGAGGTACATCGTCTGGTCCGCATTGTGTTGATGTGGTTGTTTATATTTATGAGTTTTTAGAAAGAGATTATAGAAGCTGTGGAACAACAGAGGATTTGAAACACAACAGACAGCAAACCCGCTTTCATCTCGGGAGTTTTCTCAGGTGCCTTTGACAGGACTTTGACTCGACTTACTACCAACTACACACCCGACTTGTACACAAGCGCTTAGTTTCTGCCACGCAGAATCATTAACACTTCGTTTCAACCACAGAAACTTTCTCCAGGGACTAAAAAACTTTGAAGCAGCTCTTTCCCTGATCCACAGCATTTCCCCTGAAAGAACCAGGGACTACAACTACACTGAAGACATTTTACCCCCCCAGATGACCTTTTGAAGATATTCCCTGTAACCTTCGATTTGGTGCTTGCAGAGAAGATCTAATGCTTGATTTATGCCTTAAAAAATTAAGTTATCTCATGGCTGATTTGACTTCTGCTTATCTATGATGCTGATTATTTAACATTAACTCTGATAAAGTCTGTCCAAACATTCCCATTTCAAGTGTTACTACTGAAACTACATTTGAAACGAGTGCTGCCAGAACTGAAATGAGGACTAGCAACCAGGGTTAGACTTGCTGTAGTCGGGCAGCCTTCATGATACAATCACTAAGAAAGAGAAACACAGCAACCGTCTGTGTCGAGTGGTCATTCTAGTTTCTTCGTGTTTTCTCTTGGTGGTAGCAAATGGTAAAAGTGATGCATTACATTCACTGAGTAGTAGCATTATTTCGCTCACTCAGTGAATCCTACCAGGTCCAACACTGTAACTTAAACACAACAGCGAGGAGGTCAGAGGTCGCCAACCCTGTTACAGTTCAAGCCTCCTAGGTCAGACCTTAGTTTATGGAAACCTACCTTTAGACACTTGTTTTAATGATTCCCATACACTCCAAGGTACAAACAGAAAACACAGGAACCTGGACCTCAAATTTAAACAGAATAGATCCAAATTAATATCATTACATCATAGAATAGTCCCTTAAAAAGAGTCAAGTCTGTTCTTGGTTCTGAGGACTGACTTTCATGTTCTGAACATTGTGCATTTTTGTTGTGTAGCGTCCATACAGCTCATCGACTGTGTCTCCAGTACAGCACATACACTTGTTTTAGTACAGTTGGTTTAGTACATCTAATGATGGAAACAAATAACTGCACCATAGTAGGCTGAAGTGGACTGTAGTGCTTGGTGGGAATGGGCTATTTCGTACTTTTGCAGCACAAAAGTCCAGTATAAGTCAATTCGTTTTTAGTCAAATATTTCCAGATGACATTTAAAGGCTATAATAATACTCCCCTCCCGCCCAGCCCCTCTTATATTCCTCCTTTATTTTCCACCAGTGATGTTGACACACTGTTAAATTCCCATCTGTATCATCTTTTTTTAAAAATCTTTGGATAATTCTCAGCAGTCAGCTGACAAAAAAAAAAAAAGTTTACATATTAGATGTTGTTGGGACTTTTCAGTGACGTTATAGACAGTAAACACTTTCAAAAAGTATTTTCATAATAAAAGCTTTTTTACAGCAACTACTCATCTTTTACTTTGTGGATTAACTAAAAAAAAAAGTAATACCATGCAAGATGATGAAATTCAAACTGTCACAGAATATTTCAGTGTACTTTTATGTTTTTAACACCTAGTTTAACTATGTACTTAGCCTTTTTTTCTTCTTTTTTTGAGGAAATGTCACTCAGAATGTCTACACTTTCATGCTGGTGTGAGATTAGGAATCGCTTACTGTTGCCTGAAGCTGTAAAGTGAGATAAAGACTTCTCTGTGTGTCTGGTAAACCCTCTACTTTAAGAACAAAGTCTTTCTCTGAAACTGCGTGGCTCATCAAGCTTCAATTAAAAGTCTTAGCTGAGTAATCGTACAATGGAAATGGGTAAATATTACACTTAGACACATGTGCGCCCACAAATGGCAGCAGAACTAAATGGATTAACTTCCTCAGAGGTGATGTCAACAACCAGTGCAGATTTGTGCACGCGTGCACGTTGCGACGAGCACATGCATGGCAGAGCTGTACTGCTGGGAGTCGTAGCCATGTCGAGGTTTGGATACTGATGCAATGAGCGCTGTGTGTTGTAAGCACATCTCGGTTGAAAAACAGAAACAAACATGGCGGTGACTCCACGCTTGCTTGTTCCCCACACCCCATCCTAGGAGACGTAATTATTTAGAAATAAAGAAATGAAAGCATCCCTGATGTAAATATGGATTCAGTGAATGCTCCATTAGCGTTGTGACAGGGTCCCCGCTGAGCCGAACCCTGCTTGTTGTGTTTGTTTAGTTGCTTGTGTTGTGATCCGGCCGCAACAGCGGGGCGTCCATTTAGTCAGGGTTCTCGGCAGGTCGGAGCGTTAATGGCAAAACGCTGAACGGCGCTGGATCTGAGGCCAAAGGGGGAAGAGAGGAGCTATTTTCTGGTGGGAGGACTTCGAGGAGAAAACACAAGCGCAAATATGTACACTGGCACACTCGGATAAAAAGAGACTCAAAGTGACACAAACAGAGGCAGAAGAGAAGCAGAAATGATGTTTAACGTTGCGTAAGGCAGCTCGGAGCAGAAAAGGCTGCCTTTTCTTCTCTTTTTACATGAAATACTTGTCTGTGTTCTTTGTGCCACGTTCTCTATGACAACCAAAGACGAGGCGAATTTTCACTGAGTCAAACTTCTGAGTGGAGCTTTCGCTTGCCGTCTTTTTTGGAAAAGTTATGATCCACGTCCTGCTGTGCACGATAGACGCGCCAGGGTGCAGCTTGAACTTACGGCCTGTTTCAAACAGCTCAAAACTGCTTCAGCAAAGTCGCTTTAAATTTTCACAGATTTCCGAAGATCCAGTTAAAAATATTTCTCTTTTATGCTTGATCCTCCATGCACAGAATTATGCATGATATTAAAAGGCTTTTTTCTTATTAAAAAAGAAAAAACAACCTGATGCTGAAATTGAAATTTATTGGAATATATCACAGCTCACTGAAAATGAGAGTTAAATGCACATACTTGATAATAGGAACTTTAGTTGTTATGGCTTGAAAATCATTGTGGACAATGATGTTCACCAGCCTGAACATGGGCCAGAGAAACTAAAGGAGACAGGTGATGTCTGAGGAGATCAGAAGAACCTTCTAGACCAACAGGTTAAAGGTGAAAACAAGCAGCTTCATGTTCTTGTGACGACAGCTGGAAGTTTCATTCAGAAGTTTAGGCTCCACAGGACTGTAGACAACCTCCCTGGATGTGGACACAAGAGGACAACTGAAGAGAAACTGAAGAGACGATAATACAAATGGAAATCGGAGAGTTTCAAGATCAAGGTCCATCAGTGTCAGATCATCCATCGCTCCGTAAGATTGAACAGAATCTTGAAGAAAGTAACGACAGTAAAAAAAATAACGTAATGATTCACCTCCACAGACACCAGCAGCTTCTCTGCTTTAAACTACATACATAGGATATAAAACCTGTTTCTGACGTCACTGACTCACAGAATGGATCCAAAAATGGACAAAATACTGATGCATTATGTATCACAAAGATAAAAGCGATGTGTTGTAAAGTTAATTTGTGCAAGTGGCGCTTCAGAAGCTAAATCAGGCAAACAAGTATGATACAAAAAGTGTACAAGTCTGTCGTCATCCATGTCTGCTTCACTGAGATCAAAGCCTTGAGTTAAAAACTTAAAGAGAAACTCACATATTCTGCCAAGAAAGTCACAAGTCATGCTCCTAGAAATGGACTACAAAGAGCTGCTAGAACATATCATCAGATGAGGAATCCACATGGACTTCTGGAACAAGTTCATGCACCAACAAACAGAGTCTTTGTGTTGACAAACTGTAAACCTGAAGTTGTAGACCACTCCGTTCTGCCCTACACTATTGCTGGTACAATTTCCATCCATTTTCTATACCCACTGAATCCATCTACTGGGTCATGGGGGTCTGCTGGAGCTAATTCCAGCCCATTTCATGAGAGAGGCAGGCGTACATCTGGACAGGTCACCAGTCCATCATAGGGCCACATATAGAGACAAACAACCATACAAATTGTCCATCTATGGACAATTT
>JAOWBL010000022.1:2254424-2274359 GCA_028564865.1 Zenarchopterus dispar | reverse complement strand
CACATACTAATAAACACAACATACAACAGATGAACATTTTGACATTGGTGTTATGTTTGAAAATATGTTAGATTCTTCATTTTTTGCTGCAGTAAATCTAAAAATGAAGTTTGTTGCTCTGATTGGTGAGAAGTTTATAGTCTGAGACATTTTCACATTTTACATCAACACAGTTTCTGTGTGCATGAAATCAACTTGAAGTAAGCACAGGTAAACCCTCAGGAAATGGTTTAGTGAACGCTTATTTCACAGATTTGTCAACATGGCCAGCTGAAACTTAAGAAACCTGCAAAAATGGTTATGTACCAGCAGACACTACCATGTACTGTTGAACTCAAGCCCCCCCCTCCCCATTTGCTGAAAGCCTACCTTAAACTTAATAACCCCTTCTTCCTTTAACTTGCCGACAGAACATTATATAAAACTAACTGAATAAGACAATAAAAATCTCTAAGTGATTACTGACCCTAACCCTAACCCTTTGACACATAAAATTACTTTGCTAACGGTGTTCAGTATTGGCTTTCGCTATCCAGCTTGATATAGCACGTCGACTTATTGTTGGAAAAAAAATTCATGTAACAGACTCCCCAGAAAAAAAAAAAGAAACAAATTTTATAGACTTGTTTCATTACTCAGCCTGACAAGTTATTTCCTGTAGCTCGACGTGATGAGGCAATGGCAGGTTCTTCACGCACTACGCCTTCTTCTGTGTTTTATGAAGCGTGCCAGATGCATGACTAGCACTAGCGCCACCTATCGTTGACCAAGTACCGCTTGTTGCTGGCGCCTTTTGAAAACACTCAACTACTGGTTGTGAGAAATCTTTACTACATCGCGTTGTCTTGCAATTCAGACACGTTCAACCAATGTAATAAAAACTAGAAGACTAAGTATTTTCACTACACGTGTGGCATCAACTTGATGAAGTTATGACCTGAGAAAGAACATGGATCAATTGTATAGCATAGATAAAAATCCATTTGAGTAAATCCAAAGATTCCCAGTTTTTCAGTGTACAAAACAATCCATCTATCACCGGCAAGCAGATGACAAGATGATGCAAAAAGACACTAGAATAAGTATCAACGAGGCGTTTTGGATGGTCCATCAGTATCGATTGAGACTCTTTGTTTGCAGCTATGACTTTGAAGGTTTGAAGAAGAAGAGAAAAGAAAGAAAATTGCATAGCGAAACCCAAAAATCTGTAGAGGAGTAACCACTGAGAGTTTTGAAGGACGTGGGGTAAAAATCTAAGCTGTTTATAAGCCTAATACAATCTTCCATTCCCGTAATCATTATTTTGATGCTCCTCGCCCTTCTTCTCTTTCCTTTCTTCAGATCAATCCACAGTTATTGATTAGAAGTATATCATCAGCATGATTGTGCTCCATTGTTCATGTAGTTTGTTGTTCTGGTCTGCTGCTCTTTTTCTCTGCAGTCCCACCCTCTGACCACCTCAGTGTCTCCTGTCTACACCTGTTTATATCATCGTCTCTGTAGTACATCAACTTACCATGTATGAGTCACATGGACATAAAACTACTATTACTACAAATATAGCTCGTCTTTTGTACCATTGACAATATCGGTGTCTCTCCTCCCTCTGTTCTTCATCCTCTCTTTCCCATCTCTCTTTTCCTGCTCTACCTGGCTGGTCCTCGCTAGGTGGGTCCCCCCCATTGAGATCCAGGTCCTTATCCAGGTTTCTTTACTCTTAAAGGGAAGTTTTTTTCTTTTCACCACTGTTTGGCTTAAGTTTTTTTCCTGCAAGGGGAGTTTTTTTTTTTACTTGCCATTGTTTCTTTTAATATTTGCTCTGGGATCATGTTCTGGGTCTCTGAAAACCACATCGAGACAAGTTGCATTGAAATAAACGCTCTATAAATAAAATTGAATTTAAGTCTACTGTGGAAATTTAAAACGTTTTTTTTTTTTGACAAATGCAGTTTGCTTAAAAAAAAAAACAATGGATAATTATTTTAAATAATTTGATTTCATTGTGGACCCTTCATTTTTACCCTTGTCAGAGATCTAACACAGTTTCCATAACATACATATTCAGAAAAAGCTTATTTAATATACTACATTAAATAAATACCGTATGTTAAGGAATAATAGAAATAAAAACGCTTGACGCTGAGATTTCAGTTTTTAATATTCGGCCTGCAGCTAATTCTGTTTGGTAGTTGACTAATCTATTTTTTTCTACTAGCTGACTAGTTAATGATCATTTCCATCATGTTCTGATGATTTAGCTGTTAGGGTGAGATTTGTGAATTTTTTTTTCTGTTCAATTAGTTGAGTTACATTAAATGAATCTTATTTTACATTCTGATTCTTTGAAACAAGATAAACTTATGATTAAAAAAAATGTCTGGAGATGGAAAGAAATGGCTAATGATCCTAAAAAAAAAAAAAAATCACATCTTGTGTCAAACATGGTGGCGGTAGTATTATGGTATGGGCATGAATGGCTGATGGAACTGACTCACTGGTGTTCACAGATGAAGTGAGTGATGGCAGACGTTTCTAGATGAATTCTCATGTCTACTCTGACTATATTCAGTCAAAAACCAATGGATAATGATTTTTAACATACTGAAAAAACAACTCAAAACTTTCTGTGAAGGCAAAGAAATTGAATAATTCTTTAAAAGACCAGTTAGTTTCCTGGGTTCAACCCAACAAAACATAGTTTTATGTTTCTGGAGACAAAACTGAAGTCAGAAAAGCTCACAAAAACAAGCAGAAACTGAGGGTAAGACTGGAATTTTGATTAAGTGGCATCGCTTCCATTTTGTTGGCAAAAGAAGTCTCAAAATGCTCCCCGAGCGTCCAATAAAACATGAATAATATCTTTAGTTTATATCCTTGAATTTCATTGTGTCTCTCATTTAAGTCTGCCAACCTGGTTTACCATTTCACATTTTGAGAATTTCTCTTTTCTCTG
Source organism: Zenarchopterus dispar (assembly GCA_028564865.1). Lineage (NCBI taxonomy): Eukaryota > Metazoa > Chordata > Actinopteri > Beloniformes > Zenarchopteridae > Zenarchopterus > Zenarchopterus dispar. The sequence goes on along the minus strand of JAOWBL010000022.1, from coordinate 2,271,406 downwards.
TTTACTTTGTGAGGGACAATTGTTAAAACCACAAAACATTTCTTAACTCTTTTTTTTCCTCACACACAAATAGATCTAGTCATTTACAATTTTCTCAAAGATTTGCTTGTGAGGATTTTATTCTCAGAAATACAATATTGTAGATGTCAGCATGGTCTCAAACGTTTGATCTATTTTATTCTTTGTTCCTGCTCAAAAGAGAAAAAGAAATTGTCGAGGGGAAGGAAGTATTAATTTGAAATGTGGAGTGACCTCAAACACCTCCATTATCACAGAATTTGTTTTGGTGTTTTAAAACTTATACAGTGGTAAATTCAAAATTAATTATGCATGACTTCGATGCATAAATTACAGGCTGAGACGCAGCGGAAGCAAAACCCAAATGAAAATGAAAATTGGAGGCTATCAAAGGACAATGTCAAAAATCTTACACCGTGTGCAGAAGATGGGAAAATAAATGTTTATTTTCGGGTCACTGGGAATGTTAATTAGAATTTTTTTGGGTGGGGGAGGGGGGATCTCACGAGCATGAATGGTGCTGGGCTCAGAGCTGAATGAGATTACCATCGCGAGGCCACCTCTGATGCATTGTAAATGACGGCTTGTCAACGTAAAGGACATTTTCAATGACAGGTTCGCTGTTCCCCTGAAGATCATATCCTCCGACCCGATCGCTCCAAGGAGAAGTGATTTTAACACCATTAGGGTGCACGTCACACTAACTGCCGTTTACAATGATTAGATATGCAAATACTTTGCAACAGCCCGGACGTGCCTCCACATATATGCATACAAAAGGTACCGCTTGAAGTACACTATGTTTTATGTTGAGCCGCTAATGCAAAAAAAAAATAAAAAAAGACAAACACTTTTCTCAGGTAAAGTCTATATTGTGTGTGTCCTCATGCACAGTGTGTGTGTGTGAATGTGAATCTAAATGACCGCTTTATTTCAATTTCCAGCCAGTGCTCAGACTGGAGCCATAACCTCTCAGTGGGCTTACAAGGAGAACACTTCCACTCCATTTCCCAGCTCCCAAACCCACACTTCACTTGACAAAACGGCTGTTTCCACCGAACATGATGGCAAACCAGACAACGTGCACTCTTCCCGCTACGGTGTTCGGTTTTATCCCACACCTATAAAGAGGTTTCAGATGCAGCCTGGACCATTTCCCTCTTCTTTTTGAGAGGAAGATGGAGCTTGTGTACAGAGATCAAATCTCTCCCGCAGCGTTGCATCATGGAGCAGGAAAGGATTTTTTTTGTTTCCCCCTAGCCGAAGAAAAGCTACAAAATCTTTACGATGACAGGTTAAAGTGAAGAGACAGTTTGCATTTTACCCAGCATTCCTACAGGTGAATGCATGCAAGATCTTTACGTGGTTCATTGGTCTTGTCTACCTGTGAAGGAAAATTTACTGAAGTGTAAAGGTTTAGGTGGACTTCCTGTTCTTCCACACCCTTTTATGAAGCACTGAGATGCAGTGGCCTTCAACTGGCTGATCTCAATAATATGGAGCATGTTGTGTTTAGAGTACGCCTGCCGATGCACCATCTGTTTCATATCTGCCACTCTGCTGAAAGCATTAAATAGGCTGATTATAGACATTATCAGTAAGTGCCACCCATTGTGAAAACAGATGTGAATTGCTTCAGCAATGGCGGTGAAAATGGTCCCATCCACGTTGGCTGCAATCAAATGGCCTTTATTTATTCTGATACACATTTTATTGAAAGTCTATGAATATGAAAACACACAAGTTGTTATGCTGAGCGTCCACCGACCAAACAGCTGACAAATAACGGTCAAAAACGGTACATAAGCAGTCTGAGGCAGACCTGTCACATTGACTTTCAAAAAAGAAAGGAAAAAAAAATCAATAAAATCAGTAAAAGAAAACATGGTGCGTAATTTCGTCTTTTTTTTTTTATTACTGGTGAACATTGACTCAGTCAATTATCCCTTTCCAGACACCTTAAACTAATTATGCCCTCAAAGTACAGCAGGAGACAAGTATCCGTCAATTAACTCCAGCCCTGTGCTCCTATGGCATTTACTTTTTGCATTTTCCATTGTTAGGTATTGACTAAATGCCACATGGGCTTCGATCCCTGCCGACCATTAGCACGCTTGTGATTCTCATCTCATAATGCCGGTTCTTTTGTGTTCACAGTCAGACGTCTTGGATGGCTGCTGTTTGTCAGGCCAGATGAAATAACGACGTTTTAAGCAAGGCGAGAAGACCTCAGTGATCCCACCTGTTTGTTAATGACAAGTTGGTTCACTGTCTTAACTTTGGTTTTTTTTTATGCTTGCCATGTTTCCAAATTAGCTTAAATAAACCACAGTGACAGCTGAATTTAAAAAAAAAATAGAACCGTTAGCATATTGTGCTACCTAGCTACACTTGGCAAAGGAAAGTCACAGCAAGCAGCTAGAACCAATAACCAAGCTAGTTGATGTAATATTAAAGTTTATCAGCTGAAAGTCAAAAAGAAGCTGCTTTAATACTGAGATATGCTGAAGGAGCCGGTAGCCACAGCTAACTTTGATTGACATATTGTGGGAGTGTTCCCATCAGCTTCCTGGACAACATGGCTGCACTCAGTACAAAAAAGAAGAGGCATCAAAATGGCTCTTCAGAAATCAATGAATCACGTGACCAATGCTTCATCCATTGATTTTGTTTTTACAGTCTATGGCTTATGCTAACTTCTTAAAATAGAGAAAAAATGTCTAAGTATATATCAGTGCTTGAATTGTTACATTCAAAGACCAACGTTGAGTGCGCTTCATTTGAGAAGCTTAAACAAGCTGTAGCTAACATGCAGAAATGGTACTGAAACCTGGTAACTCCTGAAGGGATAAATGAATAACAATACTCATATTGCTAGCTGTAATATTAAAAAAAAACTGTTGGCAAGTTACCTTTGCCAACTTGGTGAAGCTATAGGCTGTTTTACTGTATTTAGTGGTCTGTTTGAAAGTCTTGTCCCAAAATGTTTTAGACAAGTTTTAAACACAAAAGGATCCCCTTATATTGAAGAGTACTGATATAGGATTTAAATGTGTCATGGAAGTATTTGTATAAAATCTTAAAATAAACATAGTTGGTAAAATGGTTAAATTGGAGGGTGCACAGATCATAGTACAAGAAGGAGACACCTCATCTTACAGATGATGACAACAACCTGGATGAACGCTGCTCATGCACTGCAGGGTAAGATTCTATTTTTTTTTAATTTTTGGCAGAAACTCTATAAAACAAATTTTTTAAAAATTGCATAAACTGCAGAGTTTGTGTGTTTCAATTATTTTCTATGGAAGTCAAAGCTACAAATGTCCAAGTTCTGGTCCCTGTGGAACTGATACCAGACATTACCTTATCTGGATTTGAGGGGTGGCTCTTACCTAAAGGTCAACTGCAAAATGTTTTCCACTAAAAAATACAGTAAAATTGTACTTTTTTTTTAAATACAGAAAAAGTAAATGATAAAAATGAATTTTTTTATTTATTTTTTTCACTAAGAATGAAAACACTGCTGGAAGTTCATCTTCACCTGAATGTCACCAGCAGCACTTAAATCAACACTTTTACTCTTACCATCCTTCTGTCTGTCCTTATTGTGTTGTTATGCATAGTGCACATGCTTTTTCTGTCTTTGCTACCACACACACACACACACATATACGTGTACACGTACACAGGCACATAAACAAGTAGCAGCCAATTATTCTCACTTTAATTACTTTACATGCTGCCCTTTATGGTGATTACTGTGACCTTTCCTTTCAGAGCATCTCATCCACTCTGCCTCTGCTATACCGCCATCTTGGAGGCTTTTAGCCCCCATGCTTCAACTGTGCTCTGTGAAAAGCCAGCCCCCATAATCGACCAGGCGAAAGACTGAGACCAATTAAAAGTATTTTACCAAGCACTTAAGGTTGGCATGAGCTGGCACAGTCGGTTCAGCAAATGCCATTTTAACTGCAAAATCATGAATGTATAATTGCTTCGCTAATGAACCTGATGGTTTGAGTGTTGTAATAGAGGGACCCCCCGTCTCGGCTACCACACACACACATACAGGCATACCCAAGAGATGCAGCCATTTCTGCTGTTTTTATTCATTAGAGCTGCAAGAGTCGAACCAATGTTTTCATTCTGAGCTCCTTGGACGAGGTTTAAATTTGTGCACGGTAATAAAGACCAGTAAAGGAAAAAAAAAAAGAATTTGGCACCAATATATAGAGTTTATGTCTATGCTTCATATCAGGGAAAGACATGAAGAGTGTTTCTTTTGGTAATTTTTCTTTATTTTTTTTGGATTATTTACAATAAATCCCCTTAAACACTGGACATAAAACCTACTAATATCTGATGTACGTCTGTGGCGTCCCACATAATTCCTTAGTATTCATCCATCCTTCTTAGTATTCATCCATCCTTCCTTTACTTCCTGTACTAAGCAGTAAACAATAATCTACTAATCATTTATAGTATATGTCAGTTACGTGTCCCAACATCCAATAACAAACTGGTTCACTACACAACTATGCACTTACGTGTGAATACATTAAAATATTCATCCATTATTTAATATTCTGTCCATTAACACTCTTCATTCAGCTACTGTATAACATTTGCTTATCTTGGTGTCTTTCATGGAAGAGCTAACGCTAACGCACTAGCATTAGCACAGGTAGCTTTGGGTTCTTAACTGTCTTATTTTGGAACATAAACCTCATATAAATGCAACAGTATGCCCCCACAAATGAATAAATATCAAGATAAAAACAGATACTCTGCTTGTGCACTTTCTTCACATGTAAAATACCGCTACTTTTCATTTAAGCTAGCTTTCTACCGAAGGGTTACAGGATCAGTTAAAAACATAACTAAGTTGCTACTGCCGCCTACTGGCGAAATTTAATATTGTGCTACAGGTAATTCAATTAAATGCAAACGTATCTGAGCCAGAAAGTTAAATTAAATTAAGATTAACCCAAAAAAGTAGTAGTAGGGGGACAAAGGTAAAAGAAAAAAAAATACTGGAATAATATACTAATGTAATAAATGCACATGTAAAAGGGTGCCACACTTCTATCCATCCCTTGGCCTTTTATCCAGGACCATCTATTGAGGGCATCAGTCTGAGCAGATATCCCCCGTCCTCTCTGTCCGCCGTCCTCTTCTAGTTCTTTTCTAGAGCCAGTTCCAAACAGGTTCTACAAAAACTGGTTTGCTTTTTCACTTTCTGGAGAGCGTCACCATTTATTACGTCACCAAAGTGTTAGCAGGAAATCCGTAAAAGGAAATCCCTGAGAACAACAACAATATTCACATTTGCATCATCACTACATTTGCACAGAACCTAAATATCTCAAAGGAAAACTCCTCATGGAAACAGTTTTTTTTGCATTCCCACACCTCTGGCAGCACCGGATGTGACAAGTCAATATAAATTCAACAAAATCTAGTTTCTAGTTTGATGTAGTTGTGCTATAACACTACTCAGTCATTATTACTAGGATCCCCAGGATTGAGTCACTCTTTAAGGTTATTTTATCTTATGTTATTTTTATTTTAATTACAGCCAGGCTAATCTGCTCCTGTTTAAGTTACTTTTGATTTTTTCATTCTTTAATTTTTAAACCAGTTTTGAGATTGTGACTTTAATGTTCCAAATTGTGATTTGTTTTCTCTTTTAATCATATTCATTTGTTTTGTTTTTATCTATTTTAATTCTTTTGGTGTTCAGCACTTTGACCAACTGTGTGTTTTTAAAGTGCTTAAGAAATAAAAGTGAGTTTCTATGCCTTTTGCCATTTCTTATTATTTTGTAATTAAATCAATAAAATGAACAAAAATCAATTAGTAAAGCTCTCTCGTTATTAAACTGGACTTCTAGTTTATAGGTACATGTAACTACAGTATACTACAGTATATAAGCGTTTTGGAGAATAAACCCGACTGTGTATTTCACATTTGTTTTTGTATGTGTAATCATTTCCATCATTTTTATGTCAATTAGCAATCCAAAAAGAGGTAGTATTAACACTAGTACAAATTGGAAATGAATTAAATTCACTGTGCACTTAATAAAACTGCAACTCAGCATTTATTTAAATTTGTCTTCATGCTTTCAAACCAAAGATCACGAATTCCTGGAGGGATTGACAACATGTTCATGTTGCTTAATGTGCAAGAAAAAAAAAATCTACACAGTTATTACTCTTAGCATAAGTAGTGTGGCAAATTAACTTACAAGCCTCCCACTAGAGCTTAGATGAGTGACAAAGGTCATTGCATCTGCATGTGTTTGCAATAGAGTTGGAAAATGGTTCAGCTCACTCCCATGGTGGAAAATCTAAATGCCACCTCATTTAAAAGTTCATTTAAATTAGCTTGAACACTGGCGCTGTTATTGATCACGCTGCCAGGTGCAGCTTTAAGAACATTCCCAGTTCAACTGGAGGGAAGCTGCTCCAACACGTTAATACAAAGTAAGAATTCCTGGACAAATCCAACTTATTTTATGAAACTCGCCAGAGAAGCTTTTTCCAGCTTTCTACCTTTGTATTGAATGATTAGCTTGTTTTATGTTCTTCAGAAGCATGATGCCTATGAATAATCATTAAAAGGGGATCAGCTGTGCATCCAGAAAGCCTGATCGGCTTTTATTTCCCTCCATTCAGCTGTGTGTTGTCCCTTCCCGGGGTTATTACATGGGCCTCCAGCAGGCTTTGTTTGGCCTTCCATAAGGCTCCAGCAGGACCTAATGACTTTCATTATCAGATGAAGGAATTTAATTTGAGCTGCACTGCAGTCAGAGATGAGCACCCCGATATGGAGCCACGCAGGAGAAAATAAAAGAGTGAGTAATTACTCTTTATGGGTGCGGGTGAGGTGGGCGAATTCGTGGGTGACGAAAGCAACAGCGGGTCACGGAGGAAAAACCGGAGCGGGAACGAGAGACACGGAGGATGGTTTATGAAAGAAATCAATAGAGAATCGCCAACGCCAGGTTATGAGATTTTGAGTGGGGATCCGCTTCCTCATTGTGACCGGAGCAACGGTCCGCGTTATTATCCGCACACCCCGAGATGGTCCGGCAAACAAAAGAGCCAAACCGGGTCGGCGTGGGGAGCCGTTCGCTGGAACACGAGAGCGAGGCCAGATTAGCAATGTGTGATTAGGAATCTATTCAGATGCAGAATTACTGCTTTCCTGCTCCTTTGTAAAAATGCATCTTTTCCCGATGCAACACAAACCGGATGCGCCTGGCCCGTTTCTGGGAAAGATGAAAATCATTTTGGGAAGACGTTAAATAGTCATTTGTTTCCTAAACAGAATGTAATACATGCAAACACATGATTATTACACACGAAATCGTCTTTTTCCGACCTGTGTATCACTATGACAACAGAAGAGTGACATCACAGCAGCGAGTTGTAAATGGTGAATCTCTGAGGTCTTCCATCGTTGCTTTTTTCAGTTTATGAAAAATCTCCTCAAAACTCTCCGATAACCAAATTCCAGCTCTGCTCCAAACCTCTCATTTACTGGAAGTTACAGAAGGATCTTTCGGCTAAAAGTTTGGATATTCTTGTTACTGTAGTTTTGCTCCTAGATGGTTAAAAATCTAAAACAAATGGAAGGAAACTCTTCCACATGGAACCATTTGTCTTTGACCTTTTCCTGGATTGGTCATCGTATAAATATTGAAACTCACTCTTACTGGTTATATAGACGTTTTCTGTGTTTTATTTTAATTACTTGAGCCTCAAAAGTGACTGCTAATTTAAAAAGTCAGAAAACATAACCCTTTCCCTCTGGCGATGTACTCTATAACCCGTCTGTCCCTATGAACCATCTTTTCATATTTTATACTTGACTAAACATTCCCACAGTCTTGTAAACTGATGAACCATGACGTCCATCTTTGCAATTCATCTGAAGTACTAAACTGACCAGTTGCCAATTAAACCTAATTAGTTGGGAGATGTTTCCCCAAGATGTTGGTGAATTTTTTTGAATTTTGATGAATTTTTTTGGACCAGTTTCTCCAAGTTGCCCGTTTTCCAAATTTTTACGAGAAATGTTGCTGCTGCCATCAAAATCAAATGAAACTGATGTTTTTCATGTTTTATGGTTTTGACAAACATTTCTTTTTTTTTCATAATTTTTAAAACAACACCTGATTTTTGAGGAAATGGGGTTGTATTTTCACCAGAGAGAGAAGAAGATAGGACTTTCAACTTCATCTCATAGTTATGGTTTGTAATGATCAGTTTTAATTCTGTTTCTAAACAAATATTTCAACAGCTGTGTGTGGACTGGAAAAAATGAAGAAGAAACAAGTGTGATTTACGATTCTATGTAGTAATTACACATGTCTAGTTGTAGACAACAACGTAGTTGGCGTTATACTTGTACCCTGTTGTGCTGCACTGTAATTACACCACCAAACACTAGGTGGCAGTGCAGGTTGTTTCTGCAGCACTTTAATGTGAGTTGGAGCTGATAAATATTGAGCAACAGTATTTTTTAGTCATTGAAGTGATCTGTCTTTCTACCTTGCTTGAAAACAACAAAGTAGTAGTTGTAGTAGTAGTAATAATAGCAGGAAATACACAGAAGGAAACAACGCAGTCGCTCTTCTTGTGGTCCACATTGACTAAATGTGTAGTTGTATATCTGTGGATGTGGACGTCAGGTACAGTTACTTGTGAAGGTGGACGTTCCTTTATTGGTTTGACGTAGAAGGATAAAACATGTTTCATAATTTCATACTGACAGGATTCATTGCAAGATTACTAGTCTAGCTTAAGCTTTGGTCACAAATGAAATCTGGAGTTCATGGACATTTGTGGGGGTGGATGTGGGGGGCACATCGTTTCCTGCAGCCTTTGTAGGAACTCGGTACGGCTATCGTTCAATTTGCAAGAACAACCTGACGTATGCTTGAGAAAATAAGATTTTCTGTCGAGTTTATATTATCTCTATAAGGGTGCCTTGCAACCTACCGATGGTATACTTATGGCCATCTCATGAAAATTACTGTTGGAACGAGGGTATTTGGGACAATCTCAACTCGTTGGTCGGAAAATCCTATGACTTTTTGTACATTTTGTTAGGTTATATAAGTGGCAGCTGTCCAATATCTCCAAACATCTGTGTCTTGATTGTTTCATATGCTGGAATATTCATGGAAATAGTTGTAATTTTCTACATGTCAATCATGGTGAGAAGACCGTCGTTCTACCTTCTACAGCTGCAGGAAGAAGAAGATCTAGTGGTTGTAGCTGCAGCTTTCCTTCAGTTGCAGCCTAGCCCGTCACACGTATGACGTACTTCCAGAAGTATGCACGGAGATACGTACTTCCGTCTTACGCATCTCGGTTCAAAAGGTGTTCATGAGGACGTTGTAAGAGCCACCCAAGAACAACTTAATGTATTCTTGTACCCTACTTACACAAAAATAGTACATTGATCTCTGAGGTTGTCTCTAAAGTATTTGTCCGTCGGCCCTCCAATAAAAATTCGTGGCACATTCGTAGAAAATCTTGGACATGACCATCGACCTGGCCACAAACTTAGGAACGGGTTACAAATGCTGGATTCTTATAAAGCTGCCTCAAGGAGGTTGTAGGAAGTGGTCCAAAAATCGTTCGTTGGTATGGGTCATTGTGACCGAGGCTTTACTGTTTACTGGTTAATAAGCTTTTCTTTTTACACCGGATGCAAACCAAATGATATGAGCAAAGAGACAGGAGTGTAAAATGCTTAATTTCTAGCCCCGATGTGTAAGAAATGTCCACCTTAATGGCTGATATTAATGTCTGTATTTCAGTACAAATACAACACACTACTGTTATATATGGATACTAATAATTAAGAAAATTGTACTCCATATTCAGTTCTTGGTTTGTGTTTCTTTCCCTTTTTTTTAAAAAAAAAACAAAAAAACATTCTGCCTGCTAGAAATCAGTACTGGCATTTTTATAGCAATATAGAACTGAAAGAAAAACTATGGATCTATTTCACACGTTTGTCAGAGGTTCAAGATAAATTTCCAGCTGGGAATTACTCACTATTAGAATATCAGCAGTCACTGTGATAGATGTCCATGCTTATCCCAGAGAGAGAGAGAGAGAAAAAAGAGCAAACCTGAAATATGCAACATTTTGCCTTGAGGGGCCCTGGTGCAACGCCGGGTCCACCTTCCTCCCCTTCATCCTCCCAGGTTCCCCCTTCGACTCCTGTCAATCATCTTGATGAGTGGCTTACCTTGAAATGGCATTTAGCCTGGGGCACGAGGTTACCAATACGTGTGAATTCACTACAGTCATTCAGGAGCCAGTCAGTAAAGTCGTCCAGTCTGTAATTACAAAGATGTGGAGAAATATTCTGCATCATAGTTTACTTTTGTCTAAATGGTTCAAAATCAGCTCCTAACACAAACACAGGGTAAAATAAATCCTCAGCCACAAGTTTTTAGGCTTCTTCACTGCAGTCTTTCCAGGGGAAAATGACTAAAGAAATATTTCTGTGACCAGCAGAGGGCAGCATTGCTGCTCTATTTGACCTACGAGTCTGCCGTTTTACCTGCTCCTGAGCTGGAGATGGAGGTGGTGGATGATGGCCCTGTGGTGGCATCTGGTGAAAAAATAAAAACTAAGAGTAACAATGGGCTTGAGAAGGAGCAGACAGACACTATAATATTCTTCATATTAAAAATAAAATGCCTGATTTAATTCTTGTTTTATTCACAGTCACTTTGCAGCGTGTTTCATTATCAAAGTGTCATATGGAAGCTTTCACCAGGATCACATATCACCACTTCCCTCCCCGTCATATTGCAGCATTTAACAGTGACAAAAAAGGTGTTATTCTTACATTAAAAGTCACAAATAATTAAGTTAAACAACTCTTATATAGCGGCATATATTTGAATAGACTGACCTCAGCGACAAAACGACATTTCTGTGAACGCCTCTCAACATAATGCTGGAGAAGTCTTTTTTCACCTGTACGCTGTCACGAATCCTAATGTTCATCATGTTTGTGAATCCATCCACACAAGAGTGACACAAAACATGTCGATATGCACATTTATGCCTTTCATTGTCCAAATAAACCTACTAAAAAAGGATGTTTCATTTTTAAGACATCCCTGTTTTTTCCTGTTGACCAAGCATTGTTGCTCGCAGAACATGTCAATACCGAGTTGGTTTGAGGTGACCTGGTTCACACCTGTTTGAATATTTTAACTCGTCTGCTGGTGCTCAGGAAGCCTCTTGTAGCCAGATGTGTACAGATGTTTCAGCGCTGGAGGATGGCTTAGGTGAGGGTTCTTTAACCGTGGCCTTCAGGAACTACTGTCCTGGATGTTTTAGATGTTTCCCTGATAGGATTTGTTAATGATCCATCGATTTTCACCAAGGCAGCTTTATTTTGACAGCACATTTAGAAAATCAAATAAAACACCTTGACAAAGACATTGAGATGAAAGAAAGATGAAGAGAAAAACATTAGAGAACAACAAAGCAGAGCAACATCTTAATAATGCAGGTCAGTGGTTCTTGAGGACCAGGGTTGAAGAACACTGGTCTAAGGCATCAACTTATTCTGTTTTTATGGTTAAAAAAAGAAAAAAGAAAAGAAAAAAAGCTAAAATCATCAGTGATTTTATCTGTCAAACCAGCCCTGTTTGAAAATATTTAAATATTCGTGGTAGATCTTTGAACCAAGACAGTTTTCCATATCATTTGATCTAAAGATTAAATAATTAGCTAGTTGCTTTTGGCATAAATGATGACCAGTCAATCCAAGACATAGTCAGAAACAACTCAAAATACTTTTCTCACCTTCAAATATCAGCTTCATTTGAAGGAATATCTAGTCCCTTTATCGAGATCTCAATTTCAACTGTTGGCCCAAGTAAACATCGACTCCAGTCCTAGTTTCCTCTTATAGGTTATGACATCATCAGTGATGAAGTAAAGACAGACAACAAAAGGAGAGAGAGACCAAACAAGAGTAAATCTTCAACATATAGCTGTGAAAGCAGCTCAACCTCCTCACCTTTTACAAGTTCATACCTGATGTAAATTCGCTGTCTGAAGAAGCTCGGTGTCATGAGAGTCTTTTCACTGGGATACATTCGCCAGTGGTGATCAGTCGTGCTCAAATAACATCCGGCACAGACGTCTCAATAGTAGTTAGGGATTATATGAAACAGGGACAGACTCAGTTGACTATTTTCTACTAGTTATTGTTTTATCAAACAAAACAGTTTACAGCAGTTCGCCAAAGATACAAACATCCGACTTACGAACATTCGTAGATACGAACAACCGCTGACTGATGTCCATAATGTTCGTAAAATGCCACATTGCGTTCGCAAGTTCGTATTTTGAACCGTGCGCCACATCCGACTAGTTTCCCTTTCTACCGCAAACCACGCCAAGCAGCACCACTTCATACGTGCATCTCCAACACTTGAGGAGAAGAAGAGGAAGACCATTCAGATATCCTTGGACCTCTTCTTCAAACCTAGGTCTTCGACCCTTCTGCAATGCCTTCGTCAGCACCTGCTTCTCCAACAATGCCTTCCACCTCAGCATCCTCACCTGAACTTGGACTCTTAGAGAAACCCCCTGGAGATATCTCCATGGGAACTCCCCCCTGGAGACGTCCCAAAAGAAATTCTGGCGATGATCTCTCTGATGACAACTCTGCCTCGCACCAACAATAATTCATCCCTCCTCCTAGTAATGTTATTTAAATGCTCTCAAATGGCAATTATAGATTGAAATTTAATATATAACGACTTATGAACAATTCAGCTTATGAACTGCCTCTAGGAACCTGTTGTGTTCATAAGTTGGGGACTGACTGTACTTAAAAAACGTTTTAGCTATCTAGCTCTGTCCAACCGTCCTGTTAGATGCGAATGACTGGAAACAAAAAGGCCCAGAAACTACTGGAACATCTTATTTCAGTCTAAGTGGTCTTCAAACTTATGATAACTATGATTCTAATTTATCTGGTCAAACATCCTCATGCTAGAGAAGCTGTGGCGCTGCCGGCAAACACTGAAAATGTTGTTTTGGTGGGGAAATCGGAAATGAGCTCTATGATTAGCCAACGGACGGTTAAAGCTTTCTAAATCCACCAAAAAAAGCTAGCTAGAACATTTGAACGTGTAAAATGTTAATGTCCTCCCAACTTCTCCGCTGAACTTAGGAAACCCTCTCCTAAGCCCTGCCCCCTTTTGTGTGCTTGGATGAATAACTTGGTTACTATGGAAACCTGAGCTGTCAGACAAAACAAAACCTAAGACTAAAGCTGGAACTAACATTTCATTTAGCTGAAATAAAAATAAAAACTAAAGATTTTTGTAAAACTAAAATTTATTCAAAACTAACTGAAAGGAAATAGAATTACAGATCAAATTCATTTTGTTTTCATTTTTGTTCCACACCTAATTTTTTTGTGCGCTGCTTCATCTTTCTCATTACTGATTTCTTTTATAATTCTAATTACTCAAAACAAAGAATGAAGGCTTTTTTTATGTCACTGTTGATAGATAAATAAAAAATATCTAGGATTATAGAATCCTGTCAGCTAACGTCTCAAAAACTAAAGCTAAGAATAAAACTAAACTAAATTAAAACTACTGATGCGCATGTTAAACTAACTGAAACTTAACCAAAATAATCAAACTAAAAAACAAAATAAAAATAAAAGCTATTAAAAAACTCAAAACTATTATAACTTGTTTCAGAGAACAGAGAATAAATCAATCATGTAACAAATGGAGGTTAATAAGTTTTATAAATAAATTTCATACAACAGTTTCACATCCAGTCTTCATCATGTGGTGGCGCTAGTGGGGCAGGAGGGGACGGGGTTGGGTGGGGGTTCAGTAAACTGTGCCAGACTCTGTGATTGACAATCGTAATTACGCCCCCTGGCTGGGATTGGAGGAACTACAACGGTAGCGGTGGAAACTTGTAAACTGCTGGGGCAGGTGGTACCAAAGGAGCAGATTTGTTTTAATAAATACCAAGTTTATGTAACATCAGAAAATGTGACAAAAATACATTTACTAACTGCAACTTCAACACAAGCTGCCTGCTCAAAGCTAAGCTTCTTCCTTGCATCCTTCCAGGCGCAAATTACGACAGTCTGTTAGTAAAAGAGAGCAACACAATTTATTCGATTTAAAATATGAATGGTTATTTTCTGTTAGGTACTTATCACTGCTCAGAAGTCAGTACAGAGCTCAGTAACTGACAAGTTATGATGTCTGAGGCTGGTACCAAATCTTGCTGCTATGGGCTTGGACCTGATGGTGATGGATGGTTGTGATGTCGGCTGTCTGAGTTGTGTACACATTAGCCAGCAAAGTGACCTTACTCCATAGCATTTCCCACATATATTCAGTTATTATCCTGTTAAAGTGACAGCTTATATAAATTTATGGGGTCCGTAGTTTGTCAAATTCAGTTTATTGGGTGTTGATAGAAAGAGAAAGAGAATGCAGGAGGAAAACAGTGAAATGGAGTTGGATGAAGTGTCAGCATGAAGCAAGAGAGAAGGTGAGATGAAACTACAGGGGCGGTTGCCACAGCAACATGAAACCTCGACTGTTACGTTTCATGCTGGCTATGACTTTTGTATCCAACGTTTGATCAATGTTCAAATATGTATGTATATACATATATATATACATACATATATGTATATATATATACACATACATATATGTGTATATATATACATACATACATGTATGTATGTATGTATGTATGTATGTATATGTTTATATATATTTGTATATATATGTATGTATGTGCATATATATATATATATATATATATATATATATATATATATATATACACATATATACATATATATACATACATATATATATATATATATACACACACATATATATATATACACATATATATACATATATATATATGTATACATACACACACACACACATACACACATACATGCATTGTATAATAAGATCGTACTCGGGCCCCCCAGGAGCAACGGCCAACCCAGTGATCGACCAATGCCAAGCTGCATGGTTCCTCTCCTTCAACAGTATCCGGGTACCTGCCCAGCAAAGAGCCCACTACAGCCACAGACCAGGTATGCAGGGAAACCCTGAGGAACCTGCCAGGCGGCCAGAGCGTTGGACCATCACCAGCCAGAGCACTGGACTGCTGTCAGCCAGAGGTTCCCCTAAGTAAAGAGGAAAAACCCACAACAACCTTCCTGAGTCCAACCAATGACGCAATAACAAGCCGTCACCGCACATTTAAACATCTAAAAGCAACGACACCATTTCAGATTTTTCCAGTTTCCTTCAGGTTAGGTCAGTCGTGACGAGAAGCTTCGATTTATCACGTTCTAATAAATCATCAAAATGTGAAAAGTCTCTACCTTTTGAGGGAAGATTTCTGATATCCCACTTTTAAAAAGAGTTTGTGAATCATTTTCTTGACCGCTGATTGGACTGATGTTAGACTGTAAACTCAGTCTCGCTGGGATTTAAACCAACGACCTGTGTGACTGCTTTCACATGCAGCGACACAAGATATGAAAAATGAACTTTTCTTCCCACTTTCCTGTATCGTATATGCGTATTCTCTACCTTTCTCTCCTATTTTTAGACTCTGGTTTCAGGACCAAGGGTCACTGCAGACAAAACTGAGATGTAATGTATAATGTGAATGCAGAAAACTTGTCATTCCCGGCGCCCCGTGAGCAATAATATGACCTTGTTTGAGAGTTTTCTGTGAGCCAGAGATCAGCGGTGCAACAGAGGAAACCCATACTCCAGACTAGACATCCCATCAAGCCTTCTCCTCTTTTTTTTTCTTCCCTCTCATCCTTGTCTACTTATTTATTCCCATCTCAGAACGCCATGTTCCCAGAGCATATTTCACTTGAATATTTCACTACATGCTCTCACTCCCCCCTTTTCTCCCTCTTCCTTCCCTGTCTGCGTATATTTATTTATTTCAGGAATAATTTTTTGGCGAATTACAGCAAAATGGCTACAGCTGTAATCAGAGGATAAGTAGCAGCCGACATGGCAGGTGTTTGAGGGGAGATAAGGCGAGAACCATTGTGAGACTTCGCCTTCCTTCCATTTAAATGTTTTGGGGGCTTCGACTTTCTTGTTTGATTTGTTACCTGCAGCTTCCCCGAGAGCTGTCGGGAGGGAGATAGCGAGAGTTTCTTTTTAGTGCCGTTTCTCTTGTTTGTACTGTCCTTTTAGATGTTCGAGGGGTCAGATTTTTTGGCGTGCCCTCACGCTGCGACGAATGCTTGTCAATAGCAGAGTTTATTATGAGATTACAAGGAACTCCGGTTCAAATCCTGCTTTTGCTCTTTCAGCTTCAAAATATGGAGGAATTACAAGCTGCTGCACATGTGATGTTTGCAAAGGTGGAGAGTTTCCTTTATAGGTTCCCTCAACCAGTACTCCACCATGACACGCCGTCACGACTTCAAATGTATATGTGTTGTATCATTAAGCCCCCCCACCCCCACTGCCTCATTGATTTTTTAATTTTTTGTCCCTCACAAAGAGAATATCGCTTCCACTGTACTCTTAGATCTCCATTATTGAGGCAATAAAAAGCGTATGATGTTGTGGGTGTCGGTGGGGGTGGGGGAGGGGTTCCTCCGAAGCCGTTACTGCACAACAGCCTCATTTTTATTAGCTTCAAGAAACAAACGGACACCAAGAGAAAACACTGGAGCCCGCGCTGCTGTCCTTGCTTCCTTTCTTTTAAATTAAAGTTATATCTCATTTCTGTACAATAAACCAGCGCAGCAACAGTTGGGAAATTGAAAAGAAAGATAGCGATGCTCATCATCGTCCGAATCATCCAAAACCAGTATATATGTGTGTGTATATATATATATACACATTA
>JAOWBL010000022.1:2214882-2254324 GCA_028564865.1 Zenarchopterus dispar | reverse complement strand
ATTCAAACTCTTTAGTGAAAAGTGTGCCTCTCTCTATATATACAAAACTGACAAAAATATGTTTTTAAGACAGTGGAGTAGTTTAAAAAGCTGATAGCTATGTTTTGGTTCAGATTCAACTTGGATGGTTCTGTTATGACTTGGAGTCGAGACTGGACTCGGACTTGGAGTTGAGACAAGAGTCGGACTTGAAGTTGAGACTGGACTCGGACTCAGAGTCAGAGTTTGGTGACTGCTCTCCAACACTGCTCTCAGATAAATTTAAACAAAGATAAATGACGTCTAAATTAACTTATTAAAACTGTCTATAAACAGATGATTGTGTCTCTGCGCTACAAACAAATCCTAGATGTCGGGGATGTTTGCCGTGTAAATTCAACACGCTGGCTCTCTTTTGTCTTCTGTGACTTCCTTTAATCCTCTGGCGTCTGAAGTCGGCGTGAAAAAGAAAAAGGTTTGTTTTCGGTTTGCAGGGCTTCCTGATCTGCCGCCGCTAATTGACACTCACAAGGTTTGTAAGTCAGAGCCACGACAAACACGCCATAAAACTTTCATGATCAAACAACGCTAGCGTCACCGCCTGACACTTCGCCACCGCCGCATCGACGCAGCGAGGTTCAGGTTAAAAACTTTGGAAACACGACTCCTTTTCCTCCTTTAAGGAGTCGACCCGGGACTTTTGTGAGACGTATATATCGACAGTCGTCCGTTTGTAAAACTTTTCATCCTATAAGAGAAACGTATCTGTTCAGATACGAGTGTGTGTGTGTGTCCATGTGTGTGTGTGTTTATGTGTGTGTTCGTGTGTGTGGAGGAGTAGGGAGGATTCCCTTCTGCACTAACCCCAAAAAGTCATCTTCAGTGAGGCAGCAGCTGCTGATGAAGGGAGCCTGATTTCGTTCCGAGCCATCAGTTTCTTGCTTCTCTCTCTCTTTGTCTAACGCACTCTTTTGCTCATTTCCCACCTCTGCCTACACCCCACCCCCACCCTCCACCTTCTGCAGCTTTCTGGACTCCTCTAAAGAAGCTCATCTGAGACTTCCTTGCAATATTTGATGCATTTTTTTTTCCTTCTTCTTCCATGGTCGGAGGAAGAGTTTCTTTCCGGCTCCTTTGATGCGAGACTTTACATCTTTACCCCCTCTTCACAGAAAGTTAGAGTTCACATCCATGAAAGATATATTCGCTTCCCTGAATAATTCTTTGGAGACTCAACTTTTTTTTTTTGGTGGAGGACTATCAAAGCTCGCCTTCAAAACAGATATTATTATGTGTTGGATTTCACAGCTATGCCATTTAAAAAAAAAAATAACAGCAAGCGTGATGGACGGCTGTGCAGCTGTGCTAAAAAGGAAAAAAAAAAGTGACATTAAATACACAAAGACGAGAAACACACACAGGCAGAGGCTCAGCAGCCACAGCAAAGCTTGACAGAGGAAGATTGCTTCTAATTGGAAAGACTGCGTCCAGAATTTTAATGATACCGAAATCCCTTTTAACATTCACTCAAGAGTCCAAACGCTTCTCCGTAGGAGTTCCCCGAGCAGGGTTTCACATCACTGTCGGTCTCGTTTGTCCTTTTGAAGAAATGATTGTCATTTGATGGATGTTATTCTGTGAAAAATCACAGAAGAAAACATCGAGTCCACCCGCCACATCTTAAGACAAAGATGGCCTCAGCATTTCTGAGGGTTCGGGAAACTGGAATTCTGGGAGAGCTTTAGGCATCAGAGATACGATTTTATTTATTTATTTATTTGAAAGTCATCCACAAGAAAAGGACAATCAATAAAAAAGGCTGAGTCGAGCTAACAGCGTTGCCGCTCACCGTGAAGCTTTCCCTTCACGCTCCGCCGCGACCTTCCGTACGAACGTTCTCCAAGTTCTTCTCTATTTCCGTGAGCATGAAAAGATGTTTTTCAGTTGCGAGTGCCGCATAACTTGGCAGGCGTCTTTCTCCCACTCCGCCGCCATCCACGTACACATTCACGCCACATTTATTTGGCTTCTCTGGGAGATTTAATTAGCAGCTTTTTTTTTTTTTGTTAGAAGCGTCTGGTTGTTGCCAAACGTCTGGCTGAGGTAAAAGGTTTTACAGGGACGAGGCGGCGAAGAAGGTTCGGTGAAAGAGAGATCCCTCAGGTTTTATTAGCCGAAGAGCTCGTACACCTGTCGGAGCGGTCCTTTAGCGGCAGCAGTTTGCGTACCTGAGCCCCGCCACGCTCCGGCGCTATTAAAGCAGACGCCGTGGTAACGAAATGACGTTCTGACCCCGGCAGGAGAGACAGCTCAACAGATGTTGGTTTAACACATGTCAGAGGAGGGATGGGGGGGTGGGGGATGCTGAGGTCAGGCCTGCCTCCTCTCCAGTTAATTGGCCTAGCTTGTAGCGTGTGCTTGACAGATTGAATTATCAAGCTGCCTCCGTGCCCCCCCTCCCCCTGACCTCCACCCTCATGTGTGATACATCCTGGCTGACTGTTAATGACCAGCTACAGCAGCCTCCCATGTTCGCCCAGATTCTGCTACTCCCATGAGACTTCACATCTTTCTCAAAGTTTCTTCTACATCTTCCGTCTTTCAAATATGAATTTCTGCATCCACAAAAATTAGGAGGTTTTTTTTTTTTTTTTAAAAAGTCAAAAAGTTCAACTTCTTTAGAAATTCTACACTTTGGAAGTCCACTCACCTCAGTACGATGAAGCCCAGAGTTGTAGTCCACTTGTGATGGACTGTTGATTGTTTAAAAATGTCCCTTGATTGCTCCCGTATGAGTCATCGACTAAACCCCGCCCCCGGTCTATCGTGATTGGTTTGGTGGGCTCTGGCGGAAAAAGATCATTTTAACCAGAAAAGTTGCCATCTTTACAGTTTGCAATAGCGATCTAATAAAGACATTAATGATCTAACATTTAAAAAAAAGTTATAAATGTAGTCAAACAAGCAGCTGTTCTTAGTGAATATATGGGGGTTTTAAAGCTCTTGACTCCCACTGCAACAATGAGTGCATCTCAACTGCTTTTTGAAACATAGTCCTGAAAAATCAAACTTAAAAAAGATTGAAACTCTTAAAAAGGTTTTCTACTCGCGTTGTCTGCGTTTGTTGCTCGTTTAGCTCGTCTTCTCTCCGGCTGGAGCCTGTAACTGGGAAACAAAACAAAACAAAACAAAAAACCCTCTCCAAATGAAACTGAAACTCTCTGCAGGCCTGGAAAAACACAAAGTGAGAGTGTTGTTATTTGACTTGTCACTTAACGTGCATTTGTGTTTAACAGAGCTGGTGCGAAATGACCAGCACTTCAAGGTGAAGTGTTTTTTTTTTGTTTTGTTTTTTTTTTTCTTTCTGCAGCTCAACCTAGCAATTAAACAGAAACAGCATGGTATTTACAGCCAGTCTGGGGTCCGATCGGAATAAAGCGAAAACGCTAAAATGGAAAAGAGAAAGCTTTTGTCCGAGCTGGCACATTTCTCACTGTGAAACTGAGGCTGGTATAATGGCGATGGTGGTACAACCTCCTGCTGTGGCTAAAACCAGGCTGCCTGCTGGCATCCTGACAACCCTGACATTACTGTATAATCAGTGCTTACCATCACCAGAAACACACAAATACACACACACAAAAACACACACTCATATGCATTTATGCATCGACATAAAGACTCACGCGAGCTAACAAACACACATCACTCCAAATAAGCATCCTTTTGTTCGCCCACACTCACACATGCACACACTTCACAGCCTGTGTGTGGGCCATTGTGAGTGACAGTGAGTGGTAGTGGTGGTTATCTGTGTACGTGCGGCCGGTATGTGTCGTCTTAAAATGCCAACTGTGGGCGTCAGACTCGAAGATAAGATATTGAGAGATGAGAAAGGAAAAGGCTTGCAGACAAACTTCATCTCTCACACACACACACACACACACGTGGACACGACACGCTGAGATAAATGCACTGAAGAGGTGTGTGTGTGTGTGGGGTTGGGGTGAGGGGTGGATGAGTGGGTGGGTGGGGGGGCTGAAAAGGGAAAAAATTTAAGTGTAAAAAGAAATTCTTATTCCAATTATCTCTTCTGGCTCGTCCTCCTAAAAATGTCAGATAAGACGTTTGTCGAGATAAAAACCTACCTGACCCTCAAGACTTTTGACGCTTCTCAGACTCTCGCGCCGTCTCTCCTCAGAGGCTGCCGAGCCCAGAGGGAATGGGATTTTTTTTCTTTTTTTCTTTTTTTTGCTGAGCTGAATTAATTCAGAAAAATAAAGCTTTTCTTTCCAGCCCTGTGTCTCTGGCTCCCTCAGTCTTCTGATTTTTTTTTTTTTTTTTTTTTTTGACTGTTAAGCCTTCATGCCGCCTGTTGAGACGTCAGATAGCGATGCAATATTTTCACTCATTCAAATTCATCAGGGCCTTTTAAGAAGTTTACATGTGATTCAGCAGAAAGTTGATGGGAAAGAAAGTTAATTAGATGTAAGGACTTAAAGAGGTGAAACTTTTGAAATCTTCATATATCCATTCATTAGTTTCCACTTATCCACGTTTGGATCCTATAAACACCTGTCTAAACAGACCTCCTTCTTCCTGGAAGCTCCTTCAGGTGAGAGACATCTTGGCGTTCCCAGGTCACCTGAGAGATAGACTCCCTCTAGCTTGTCCTGGTAGATCCTGCTCCTTGTTGAACATCTCAAGAACATGTCCAGGAGACATCCCACTCAGATGTAGGGGTAAGTAATCCAGGTAAGCAGGTAAGTAATCCAGACCCCTTTCTGACCTACCTGGAACAAATCCTACTTACTGCTGGACCAAACTCCTACTCCATCTGACCTGGGACTGAGTGGGGAGTGGTAGTCTAGTGGATTCAAAAGCGGGCCTGGAGGACCCAGGTGACCCACTGTGGGCCCCTGAGCAAGGTTTTTAACCCCCAACTGCTTCCCAGATGCTGGAAAAATGGGAAAAACTATAACTAGTGACGAGTTAAAAACAGAGAACAAAAATACTAACAAATAAAGATTGTTGTTTTTATGACCCAATGGGACCCTGTATCACACATTCCTGTTGCATGACTCCCTGATATAACTAATGACCTCATCTTTTAACTTTATAAGACTAATAGTTTGCATACATGTAGATGAAAAATAGACCTGGATGAAAGTGGTCGCGGTCCTGATATCATACCAAAGACTTCCAGTAAATGTGTATTTCTTTAGTCTTGAAACTATCTGCATTAACCCCTAAATGTACTATATTAAATAGGTATCAAGTACCATTAAAAAATATTTTACTGGTAAATGTATCTATGCAGAATGGGCAACGATGTTCTGACAGCTTGTTTAATGCTCTCAAAGTGTTTCACACAAGTTATTTGACCATCAGAAGAGCAAAAAGTGGGTAGAGGTGACTTCCCTCCAACCGGAAGAGATCTCCTGTCCCATCACATGCCAAAGTGTCCTTGAGCAGGACAATGTCCCCACTGTCTCAAGTCCAGATAAAGAGGGAGGATTGTGTCAAGATGTAATAAACTAAATCAAAGTCAATGTGCAGAACATCCACTGTGGTGACCCCTGAAAGAGAAAAGGTACTTTGAACGCTGCCTTTGCAGAAATGTAAATGACCTTTGTCAAGGTCATTGGTGCAACCCCCATAACATCAGAGAACAAAGTTGAAAATTTCATCCTCAACCAAAACCACAACAGATGTCTCAACTAGGACTGAATTTCCAAAGAGAAACTAAATCGATTAAAAAATTTAAAAAAAAAAAACCCTGATCTTCAGGACAATTTATTCCTCTGCCACATCTCCAACCTCCTGCTGAGGTTCACAGTCAAGTGTGTTAAAATTTAAGCATCAACGCACATATGATTAAGACAGGTATGATTCAATATTTGTCCTAACATTAATGATAAGTTTCTGCTTTGAAATGCTCATCAGCAGGAAGCTGAAGGTTGTTGGACTTGAAAGGCTTTCAGAGGGAAGACTCTGACCTCCTGGTGGGAAGTCCAATCGCTACGAATCTTTAATCTGGCCTGGACTGAAGGGCAGTGGTAGGAAAGGTTTGTGGTTCAGTTAAAGGTGCTTTTATATGTCCAATATCAGAAGGATTTACTTTTCTGGTCCCTATTAAAAGTTTAACTACGTCCTCTTTATATATCCCCCTTTGTGCTAGAAACTCTTTAACTGGAACCATTTCCGATATTGTGCAATCACTCTAAGAACTAAACTTTTCACAAAACTTTTTTTTTTGTTTTGTTTGTTTTGTGGTGGCAAGTGTCCATTTTATAGAATTACCAGCAGTTTTCTTGTTTCTTTATTCAAATGTCTCTTCAATGTAATAATAAAGCAAAATATAAAGTTTCCATCCATTTTCTATACCTGTGCAGGGTCAAGGGGTCTGCTGGAGCATATCCCAGCTCAGTACAGGTGATAGCCAGAACAGGTGATCCATCACAGGGTCACATATAGAGACAAACCATGCACACTCACACCTACCAACAATTTAGAGTTCTCAATCAAGCTAACATACATATTTTTGGACTGTAGGAGGAAGTCGGAGTACCCGGAGAAAACCTATGAGGAGAACACGCAAACTCCACACAGAAAGACTCCTCGCGGGCCTGGGAGTCGAACCAGGAACCTTCTTGCTGTGAGGCTGTGAGTGTAAGCACTAACCTGCCGTGCTGCCAAAATATAAAGTAGACAACAAAAGAAATGAGTTAACATTTACATTGTAGCAATAAGTAGTAGCACGGTGATTAATGCTTAGCACTGTTGCCTCACAGTAAGAAGGTTCCTGGTTCGACTCCCGGGCACAGCAGGAGTCTTTCTGTGTGGAGTTTGCATGTTCTCCTTGTGCTTGCGTGGGTTCCCTCCAGGTACTCTGGCTTCCTCCCACAGTCCAAAAAAACATGTATGTTAGGTTGATTGACAACTCTAAATTGTCCGTAGGTGTGAGTGTGTATGCTTGTTCGTCTATGTATGTGGCCCTGTGATGGACTGGTGACCTGTCCAGGTGTACCCCTGCCTCTTGCCTGAAATGGGCTGGGATAGGCTCCAACAGACCACTGTGACCCAGTAATGGATTCAGCGGGTGTAGAAAATGGATGGATTATAGCAGTATTTTGCACCAAATATTCAGTTTTCAGGGTGTTGAGATTGCTTTCTTCTGGAGAGTTTTTTTCTATCGTCAGCTCTCTGTGACATCACACAGGGCAGAATTTCCTCATGAGGTCATATTCACACATCAAAAGTTGACGTTTGCGATTGTGCGGCAGTCCTGGTGGGTTCTGGAGGATTTCATAGTACTTCTTAGTAAGTGTTTTTCTTCAGTTTCCGAGATGTCAGAATGTACTTTTTTTTTTTTTTTTTTAAAAGCTGAAACTCGGTCCTGTTCTGACGCCAGAATCTCGAGAGTCTGAATTGAAGTGGTAAGTAAACTGTCTGTGTTGTGTTGGCAGCTAGCGCGTGTGTGCATGCAAGTGCAAACATTGCGGTTTGTGGCATCTATGGAGTCAATAATAGTTTAGCGACAACATTACCTTTTCTGTTTCTTGGCTTCTTCTTGTGTGTTTTCACACTCAGTCTGGATTTTACCACACTTCCCACATTTACGCCTTTTTACGCCGGTCTGCACAGAAAAACAGGCTTATAGACAGTCAGTGACTGTGAGACCCTTAATGTTACACAATAGCAGGTAAAATCCAAAGCATTTACCAAACAAACATCCATCTGTAATCTCTGTTGTCACGGTTTGTCATGTTGTAGCTGGGTTTTACTAACGCTAGCTGGGCCGGTCTTGTTCGGGCACATGCACTCCACCACCTCCCGTTACTGAACCCAAAACTGTGTTTCCTTCATGTCTTAATACCACCAAAATTGTTTGATAATTAAGAGTGCTATTAAATTTAGTTTAAAATAGTTATGTTGAATGTGGCTTGATGGATCGTAGTGGAAAATGTTCATAAATAACAACCATGGATCCATAAACGCCAACGTGAGATACTGGAACATCCACAGGTGATGATGCACTTTTTTTTTTTTTAATTCAGTTTTAAACTCCTGCCGAGTCTCTTCCTGCAGCACTTCAGGCCGCTCTACTTTTTTAACCTTAACTGGTACTTGTAACCGTTGTTACTATTGTGCATCATGTGGTTAATTAAGGTGTAAACATTGTCTTAAAATTCAGCTGATAACCTCTATTGTGAATTAGTTTTTCTTCAGCCCACTGAGGAAAAATTTACATCAAAAATATGGAAAGTTGGTGTTGTTGCTGCAGTCGCAAAGTTCAGGGAGGTGGTCTCCTCCTCAGACCACCCAGGTTTGATTTTTCTGCCCATTCCCTAATTCATTTTTACTATTTATCCTTCTCTAACCTGACACAGTTTAGTTGGTAAAGTTACCCCCCCCCTTCCCGACACAACTGGTTCTTGGATCTAACCCAGGAACGTTTTGGTACCAGTGTAACACCATCTTTCCTGCCTCTGAACAGGAACTTTTTTGTGGTCGGTGGTTTTAAATTTGCCATGAGCTCTGGGAAAAGGCCTATTTGTAATCCATTAGCTTTTTCCCCACTCGGGATACCTCCACGAATACGACCAATCAGAATTTACTTGAGCCAAATCTGCTCTTTTTTTCTGGAAGAAAATCTGTTTTTGATCATAAAATAATTAGTTTTTGGGGTTTTGCTGGCTGCAAAGCTTTGGGTACTTTTTTTTTTTTAAAGACTGTTAAAGAAAGAAACAACTGCAATCAATGCAAGAGTCACATTTAAAATCTGTTAGTAATTTTTAAAATATTTGTGAGACCTTTAAAGATTCAGATCCTGTAAGTAAGAGACAAGGAGAGATCAGCCTCGCTGCAACAGTCCCGTCTAAAGTGCCTGAGTCATTCTTTCAGTGGGTGGAGATAATCCACAAACACAGGACTTGGTTTGACTCCTAATTTATGTCTCCACTCGCGACAACAGTTCAACGCATCTGCAACAACACAGACGCAAACAAATAAACAACCCTCCTCACCCTCACTTGTGAATGTCAAAGGTCGTCTGCTAAGGTCATACCCTCCTAGTGGCTTTTTGCACATGCACAAACACACATCTTTTGCAAAGTAGGACAGGAGACCCCCCCCCCCCTCCACCCTCCACCCCACCCTTTGTATTATGCAGGCAGTTCTTAGACCCCAGCTACAGTGCACAAAAAGACCCAGGGGACCCTATTACCAGTGACACCAGCCGACTCCGCAACCCAAAAGCAACACGCTGTGACGGAGAGCGAGAGAATAATCCAGTGACAAAATGCAAAGTAGAGAAAAAAAGAGGAGGCAAGGGCAATTAGAGAGAAGAAACAACAGAGCGAGATTTGATACAGTGGAAAGAGGTCAGCAAAAAGGGGGACTACCGAAGAGGAAATTCATCTGGAAAAGCTTCGCTTCTCGCTGGGATAGATGTGGGAAAATTAAAGAAATACCCCTTAAAAGTCCCCTTTAGAAAATGAATTATGCTTCTTTCTCCAAACTCTTCTTTAAATGATAAGCAGGAGCTCTTGTGTGCTTGGATAGATGATAACTGATATTTTGTGCTGTTCGCTCAACTTTCCAGACGGATCAGCGCCGTGTAATTATTATATTCTTTCCATTCCTTTCAGTATCATATAAATTGGCCTTCTGGCACGCTGACGCTCATTAGTGCGTGTGGATAATTGCGATCTTCTCCACTTCTGTCTTTGTGTGTCCTTTTGTCTGACTGTGCATTTAATGCGTGTACGAGTAGAGGAACGCGCGTCCTCATGGGTAACTAGCGTGGTGGTTGCCGCGGCGTTGGTTTTTCCTCGATGTAATTGTGCACAGTTGTTGAGACAGTCATTACCGTGACAGATGAGCCGAGGCGGTTTTTTCCACTTCTCTCAACAGGCAGATGTCTCCTCTTGATCTTCGTCTGTTGCCTTTTGTTTCGCCGCGCGAAGCTTTTGCCGGGATATTCTCCGAGTCAATTAGCTAACAAGCAGCTAACGAGGAGATAAGGCCAATTAAGATAATAGCGATTATAATGATGGTAATTATGACAATGAGATTGGAGAGCCACCAGGTCAGCTTCGGGGAGACGCACGAGGAGGGAAAGAGGAAGAAAAAAAAACAACAAAAAACAAAACAACAAAAAAACCCACCTCCTCACTCAAACATTTTTTTTTTCGTGTTTGAAGAGCTTATGTTGTTAACTACCACATCCGCTTTGATGAGCTGTTTAAATTTCAAATGAAGTGACAGATTTCAGGCGGAGGAAAGCAAAGCTTAGCAATTAGCTTGAAAGTGTGTGTAAACAAAATAAATGTGATTTAAACCTAATTAGGCACATCTTGATTTGTTAAAGCCAAATTTGTGGGGGGAAAAAAAAAAAAAACAAAACCCGCAGCTCAGTGTCACTGATGGACCGTGCATCCGTCGGGTTTTAACCGCTAATAATTGTGATGGAACCAAAGGCTACGGGTGTGTGTGTGTGTGTGTGTGTGTGTGTGTGTGTGTGTGTCCTTCTCTGCACACAAATCAAAACTTATAAAGAGTTCCAACAGGAAGTGAAAAACCGTACGGAGAGATAGCCACATCTAAATTCAGGAAGCATATTTTAAACATGTTCAATACCAAAAAACCGTCTGACCTGAACTCCACCGCTTTGAGTGTACACACACACACACACACACACACACACACACACACACACACACACACACTGATCTGTAATGCCCCGACTTCCCCTCTAACCTCTCTGAGCTACAACAAAGACACAGTGAGTGTCTCAGGTCAAAAATTGGATATGTCAAACGCTCATTCTAGCGTGAAATACATAATAGTGAGACATTTTCCTCTTTCCCTCTCTTTTTATTTTGCCCTTCTTATGTTTGCCCCCCCCGCCCCCCGAACTGCAGTTGTCGTCATGTTAGCGCGTCCTCCCATCGGCCTCATTAAACTAACTGCAGCGATTGTCAGCGGCTTCTTCCGAAACCGACCATTAGTGCGACTGCTGAAATGATCCCTCCCAAAGCTTCGCACTCACAAACGCAGACTTTTAAAGGGGCAGTATATAGAAATTTGTACAAGTGAAGAGGATACAAAAGGAGTTTTGTAAAGGCCAGATCTATTTAAACTGTAAAAAAACAAACAAAAAACCCCCCAAAGAAACCAAAACTGAATGATTTGAAAACCACATTAAACCCATATTTTATTCATATCTATACTATTCAAGATAAAAAACAGGAAACACCAAATTTTGACAGTCAGTTTGATGGTGGTAACACGTCTCAAAAGTTGGGACAGAGTGATGTTCCCCTGTGTGTAGGATGTCCTCTTCTTCTAACAACATCTCAGAACTGAGGAGACCAGTTGATGGAGGTTTGGGCGGAGGATTATTCCTGTGTAGTGTTCCAATTTCCCACCTGGATCTTCTTTGGTGTAATTATTAATTCATCGTGTAATCTGATCTCAACTATAACTAGATCAGAATTCGTTTCCTTGGATAGTCCACTTTGTGAAGGTGTGAATTCTCATCCAGACTCTGGTGTGATTTTTTCTTCTTGTTATGTATAGTTAGGGGCGTGGTCTTTTGATTGGCAGCACCACAGCCAATGGGTAGCTCATATTTGCTACTTATGGTGACATCACAGGAGGCCTGTCCTTTGATGTCAGGTCTACACCTGAGTGCAGTTACTGTTTACACCAGGTGATATGAACCGCACTAAGAAGGTAAAACAAAACAAACTTGAGTTTATTTTTAGTGGACTTAAACCTGTTAACGACTGCTTCTCTTTTCTTCATGCACATTAATGATGATATTGCTCAGAATAAACATAATAACAGTCTACTCCAGTGAAATTAAATTCAGAATGAATATCAGGAGACAGGGAGCTGCTCTCAGATTGGTTTAACAACTCCGCAGCAGCACAATTTCCAGTGATTACAATGGATTAATCATTTAGTGGATTATAACACAAAACAAATTACTTACAAGCACAAGAAAGAAAAGTCAAGACGCCTTCAGAGACTGTTATGTTTATGCCCTAAAACGGGCCACAGAGGCTTCAATATCTTGACATTTTGAAATGATGTTGTGAAAGAATTTGTTCATGACAAAAAGTGTAAAAGTTCTCTCTCCAGTAAGGAGAGCTGTATTTAAGTATAGCACAGCAGCATCTCCCAGCTGGAGGAAAACATGAAAGAGGTGAAGTTCAACTCCTGCAGGTGCCATTCCTCCACAGCGATTATCATCCTTCACCGCGCTGTGATGGCAGAGGCAGATAGACAGCCTCTGCCTTGTATGTTTACTGCCAATTTTGCTTTTAAAGAGACGCCTTTCTTCAAGGCTCCCGAGGACGGCCGTGACATTTCAAGGGAACGTTCTCGGAAAGGTGGCTTCTTTATTGTGATGTCTATTGAAAGTGACAACAGCAGCTTGCATTCACTGGCCTCTCTCTTCTGTCCAGGTGCAGATTTAAGTGCTTGACTTTGACTCGTGTTATTTCACTTTTCTTCATTTTAAGCCAGTTATGAACATTTATGCTGTCTTTTGGGAGAGAAGGAATGATGAAATGTTGAGGCTTTTAGTTGTGAAAATTTAAGGACTGTATACAAAGAAAAATCTTGATATAAATTGGTCAAACACATACTATTTATTAGTCTTAAATTATGTAAAAAGACTCACTTTTCAGTGGTCTTATCCTGTTCATTTTCAGCTATTTAGAGTTGTTTACGTCTGAAATAACTCCAAAAGGCTGTAATTATTTCAGAATAACAAAAACCAAGAATCTTGAGGAAAGACTCTTCCTTATTGGATGAATTTCTGGAGGCTTGAGATGAACTCCTGTTGTTGGCTGAATACATAGTTTTAATCTATCACTACGCCATCATTACACTGAATTAAATTACACTTTTTCACAAAACGAACATGAAGTTCTGAATTTGTGACGAAGGGACCGCTGGAGGGGTTCAGTGTTTTTGCTCATAAAAAGAAAAACTTTTTTTTTTTTTTTTAATGAGCGTAACTCTCCTGGTTTTCTCTGTGCATATAGCCAGGGCAAGAAATAAATTATAGCTTTTGAAATAAAGTGGTTATTAACCTCCACTGTTGAACCAAAAGATTTTGTCAAATGTCCAAAGGTGTCACTGTTGTAATCTGTAACACTGCAGCGTTTACGCGGGCCAAATCGTATGAAATACATGACGTCATCAGTGCGCGACAGTCGCGCGTCTGAAAAGAAAAGCGGTAATAACGGGAGGTTGCTCGGCTAGCTTCGTGGCAACTTTTAGGACTAAACCACGGTGAGAGTGTTGGATAAAAATGACCGTATTTACCCATCCAGAAAGGTTCTAATTTTGTTAACCTATTAATATAATTTTATTTTTTTAGAGAGGAGTTAGCGCGGTCTGAAGTACCTCTGTGTGTCGTTTGGTCACATGCATCTCGTCCTGCAAGACTTCTTATCAAAACAAAAAAGATAAGATTTTAACTTTGAAGGATACTGATGAAAACATCTTCAGTTTTGGACAAATAATTGTACCTTCCAGTTTTTATCTTTTTGTAAACTTGGAGGAGTATTAGACTTTGTTCATAAAGAAATCCTCTGAGGACACAGCTAGCTTTAATGCTAGCTGTGGAAACTGTCCACTTAGCCAGTTGGTCGACCAACTTTATGTGTGGGTGACAAAACACAAAATGCTAACTATCAGGAATAACAGATCCTGTAGCATGAAAAACTGCACTACCCTCTATGGTTTTAGACATAACCGTTGTTGGTGAAATCTGTCCAGCAGAAACATGACCAGAACCATGAAAACTGAATATTTACTGCAGAGAAATATAAAATAAATATTTACCTTGTTTTCTTAGCCTATGGTCATGTTTAAAATGATATTTCATGATGCTAACGCTGAAGATAAGCTTGAAAGTACAAAGAAAATAAAATGTGACCATTTTAAGGGATCTGAAGGTTTTCCATAGTCCTGGATTTTTATCTTAACATCACGGGATCCAAGGTGATTAACTTAGATGAATCAAGGTTGAACTTCATATATTAAAGTTTAGGAGTTTGACCCCTGGATTTGTTACGTTTGGTGCCTTAATGAACTTTCTGAAGAGTATTTGTGAGACAAACAGCTGAAACAAACTGAGACAATTTTTGAGAAATTATTCCAAGCAAAGCAGTGAAGTTTATAAAGATGGTATTTAGAAGAGTTTGAGAATGGGTTTTCTACTTAAGTTAAACATCTGTGTTAAAACAGTGACTCATCAGCTTGATTGATTTTGCTGTATCTTTTTCACTTTAAAGGAGAATTCTGAGATGGCATAAATCTAAATGTGTTAGATTCTTAAAAGGTGACCTTCATGCTCTGGCGCTCAAAAAAAAAAAAGTCAGATTTTTTTTTTTTTTTCAACATAGTTTTTCCAGAAACCCCACTGGGGTTTCTCCAGAAAATAGTCGTCCACGAATAAAACACATTCACGCCATTGCTACCTAAAAAAACGACTGGGACGTCTTTACCTCACAAACACACGGCTTTTTGAAGACATCTTGGTATCGGCAGATTCACCAGTGTGGAAATGATGTTTCGATGTCGTAAACGTCTGCTTTCAAAATGACTGCTGAAGCTCTTGGGGATGGCATCTGCTAGAGAATTTGCTCTCTATGATGTCATAGAGAGACCTTCGTTAGAAAAAACCTCATCAGAAGGAAGCGTTCTCAGCACCCTGAAACCTGATTTTTCTTTCTTTCTCCTCAAGGAATACTTCATCAAATCTCATCTCTTGATCTTCGAGTCAC
The DNA here is from genome assembly GCA_028564865.1 of Zenarchopterus dispar. Classification (NCBI taxonomy): domain Eukaryota; kingdom Metazoa; phylum Chordata; class Actinopteri; order Beloniformes; family Zenarchopteridae; genus Zenarchopterus; species Zenarchopterus dispar. The sequence continues at coordinate 2,239,532 of JAOWBL010000022.1, read as the reverse complement.
ATCTAAGATCTGTCATCGTAACACAAAGGCACTTACAGCAATCACACGTCCGCCAGAATTAACTGCATAGGGGATGTTAGCACTCCAAGAAAGAGCAAATGACAGTCGTTTAGTTTCTAGCTTCGAGCCATTCAACAGACTCTCCCTTCGCTGTTCTTCAACTCATTCTGGACCAAATGGACTTTAAAGACGAGCTCTTATCTCATCCTTTAAAAACCTGGCTGTAATCGCCCTCCCCTGCTCTGCGATGGGAGTTCACACCTCTTCCTCCATTTCTTGGTTCTTTCACGCGTCTGATGCTGTGGCGGATCACACTCAGCCATCTTTTATGGCCCTTTTAATAGACACTGACGGTGATTGCGCCGTTAACTTTGGGGACTTCTGGCGCTGATGTTCCTTAAAAAGACCTTGCCTGTGTTTTGGGGGCCGGGTGAGCTTCAACCACAGAGATAATAACATGCAGGCAAGGGAAACTTGTTTTTCAGCCTTATTTCTATGCGGTCCCACGAATTCACTAAGAGTTATCCGGCAGTGTTCAGAAAATTAAATAAAGGTGTCTCTGTCGTCCAGTTTGATATCAGCAGGTATGCGCTATTTGTGATGTGACAGAGGCTTTACGTTAAATAGAAACTTTTCTAACCTGACATGAGCCCCAGTTTTTCTACCCTATCCTGGGGGTTAACTGGCTTTAACCAGTGGGACAAAAAGGCAGGACCAATGTGAGGTGGGTCGGAGGTTACGGGGAGCTGCTGGTAAGGAGCTGGAGGGTGGGGGTGGCGTTATAGTCGTGGTGTTTATGGTGAACTGCTGGTTATCTGGAGTGACCTGGTGCAGTGGACGGTCCACCGCAGGCTAATTTCATCCTCCACTGAGCAGGGGAGCAAAGGGGAACGAGCTCTCCTCCGAGGCCCAAGTCTGCCTGCCCCCCTCCTATCACAGGTTTGGGATTGACATGTCTCCCTGCGGGGGGGAGTGGGGGCATCGGGTGCTGGGAGGGGGAGGAGCAGGGGAGAGCTTGGTCGCATGGAGAAGTTGATGAGAGAGGTCGACTCACTGTAAATGTGAAGGAGATGGCAGAGAAGAAGAATCCGTTCGAGGAAGTTGGCAGCAAAAAAAATGATGAAGATGAGGATTAAAAGGGATCATGGGAAAACGGGGGAGAAAAAGTCATTTTCTCCCTGAGCTTGGTTTATGAGTCAGCTGCTTCCCGTAAAAGCAGGATATGAGGAGAAATTTAAACTTTATCATCTTAATTATAGTTTGAAAATCCTGCTGTTATATTGACTTATATTAAGGTGAACGAGGCCCCTCCCACTGACACCTGGACCGGGCCTCTGACGCTTCGCCGTTCAGATCCGATCTGTCACGAGAACACGCATCACGATACACAACACAGTCACACACCAGCATCAACAACTCACTATTCCCATTTAATCGTGGTAAAAGTGAAGCCAGAGGAAGAAAAACATCTTTCTGGTTTTTAACGTTTCCTGGTGTCGAGTGATGGTCAGTAGAGAGGAAAACTTTGACAAGTTTCATCTTTGGTGTCGTGATGAAAGCGTTAATATCCGAAACTGTCCTGCTGTGTTTCATCACAGTGGGTTCCTGTTTTAATGTGACAATAAAGTTGCCCAATGTAAATTAATCTTTCCCCTTTTTTTTTTTTGTTGGAAAATTTTCTAACGACTGACAAGTAACAACATCTGGATTTCTGTTCAAGTGAAATGTTTTTTTTTTTCCCTGAAACTAGTTTCTTGTTCGATTTTTGTCAAGTTGTGCAGACTAATACGTGATAAGCACGTTTCACTTCGTGTGAGTTTAGTAAAGTACATTTAGTTTTAGTCTGTTGAGATTATGACTGGAAGAGTGTTTTGAAAGCTGAGATTTCACCACCCGTTACCGTTATAAAGTTTAGTCACGTAAACTTATTGTCAAAACTGTCATTTGTACAAGACAAAGAGTTGAAACTGTCTCGGTGCAAAAAAAAGAAACAATAAACAAAGATGATGTTTTATAAGAATATGTATTATAGGTACTGTAGAAGGTGAGCTCTGCAGTTGGGCTTTTTTTTTTTTTTTTTTAATTTAAAGTAAGGTGGCTTGTGGCATATTCTCCACGGTTTATGTTATGTTATGACATATTTTTCCTTTTTTGATAGTTTCTGTTTGCTCTGTGTTATTTTTAATTTTCCAGTACTAATACTTGAGTGTAACGTTGTTAGATCATACCAAACACTGATCAGCAGTAATTAGTCCTAGAAATCAAGTTCAACCCACAAGTTCTCCACCCACTGACTCAAAACACAAAGCTGCAAAGCAGCGCTGGATACATTTTTTAAATGTCCTTTAGTGCACAAAAAAGAATTGAAATGCTGTTAAAAAAAATTAAATACAATATCTGTATTTAATTAATGGGATAATAATCACCAAGTGATAATGGTATCACATGGTGAAGGGACGTAAATAATCACAGATAATCATTTTCATCAACGTTGGTGAGTGTTTCCAGTGCCGGTGTCAGAATGGGAAACAAATCCACGTGTTGCTTCCTGTGGGAGGATCAATGACTTGTACTAACAACAGTGTTGGATTATATCTGATCTATTGGAGCGTCAGTGTCAAAACACTTAAATAATGATGAAAAATGCCTGATAAACATACTGAGTGTTTTAAGAAAGGATTTGAAACAGACTTGGCTTCCTTGAGTTCAACATTCAGAGACTTTGAATGGGAAAATCCTGATCTCTCATTGTTATAAACTGATCAAAGTTTTCAGAAGCACGTGTAGCCAGGTCAATAAGTCTGAGAGGTTAGGAGTAAGAGCATTTAAAGGTTTGAAGGGGAGCAGACGAACACAGTCCAGTCGAGGCCCTCTGAATTAACTAAAGATGCTGACACAAGTCCCGACTGAAACCCAAGTTTAGTCCACCACGGTACTCGAGGTGACAGATGACAAAAACAGCCCCTTATGAAATAAGTCTTAATAGTCCATAAATTTAGTCAATAATGTCTTATTTTAAGCAAAAATGTCTTTGGCAATGGGGTAAGAAAAATTTCTTGACTAAAATTCTTAAAATCAACACCATAGTCTTAAATCGTCTTATAATTTTCTTGAAACAAAGCGTTTTTGTTTTTGTATTTCTTAGACATTAGTTTTTGCAGTTTAAATGTCAGGAGTTGAAAGAACTGACCTGATTTTTAGATTTAAGAAACTTTTCAAATACTTGAGAATCAAACTATGGTTAGAAGCAAATGCTGATGAATCATCTCTTAATTTAGAGGAATTTTGCTTCATCCAGAATTAACTTTCAAACAAACTGTGATATTACTCCACTATTTCTTTGTCAGTTTTAAACCAAATAAAAATATACCGCAATAAAGTCAGTAAATCTTGTTGCTCCACATTTATCAGCCTTAGCTCTCAGTTTCCAGTTTTTCCCCAACACGTGCTCGTCTGTATTTCCGTTGTTGTGAAACGTCACTAACGGCTAAAATTAAATTGTTCCGGTTGCTAAGCGACTGAACCGCCTCTTGACTGTAACGTATGAAATGCCACGTACGTAAATCCAAACTTTGTTTACAGCGAAATGATTAGCAGTTACCTAAAAGACAAAAAGAAAAAAAAAAGAGTTTTGACATTGCAGAAAATAACAAACACCGCCACCTAGCGTTTGGTGGTGTAATTACAACGTAGGGTCATCCCCATGTGGAAGCATAAAACAAGTAAAATCTTTTGCTAATTTGACAATATTTGCATAAGAACAAACAATGAAGCATTACATGTTTACAAGTTATAATATATTCAGTAATATGATAAAATTTAAGTTTATTAAAAAAAACAGGTCAACATAAAGATTTAGAGGAAGTCAGTTTAAGAGCAGGCAGTATTATCTAAAAATAAAAGTTTGCTATTTCAGCTTTGACACAGTTCATGTCTTAAATGTCTCTTTTTGATGTTTTGATAAAATATCACAGTGACAGACAGAGTCCATTGAACTCAAGGTTCTTATCGGTTTCACCTGACCACAGCCCAAACCTTCATTTTCAGTGTTATTAGCCACGGTGAGACCAGCTCTTAACAGCATCGACCCGTCTACACGCATCTCACTCTGCAAATTGGAAATATATCATATTCATCAGCCGTTAACCTCCATCCAGCGTGGCAGCCGTATTTACAACCATTTCATATTTATAAATAACACAATTAGGTGGGTAACCTTGAGAGGGATCGTGGCTTTGTTTTTTATGATCGTCATCTGGAGTAATTACACATTGATTGAGTCTCCTGACTAACAGCAGGGTCGAAGGAGAGATGGCGGCCTACCGAAGTGCCCACCCCCTCCATCCCCCCATCATGAGCGATAACTCTCAAGTCCTGATGCTGTGTTCTGCTCTCGTGACCCCCCGATAAGAGCGGAGAAGGAGTGGGCCCAAAGAAAATGTGATATTTCATTATCACTTCACAACGCTGGGTACAGATACACAGCGACGCAACGGCGGTTGCTAATAAATCTGATCCGAGGTGACGAGAGGAGCTAATCGGGGTTGATGGTTAACTAACAGTGAGGATTTATGAAAGTGAAATAATAGCTGGTCTGCTCATAGCTTTATTTCATCAACTTAAAAACACAGGAAGAAAGCGCCACGCCGCCTCTCTTTTGTTAATATTCTCTAAGGAAGTTTAGTAATTTAACAAGATTTAAATCAAATACATTCTTGGGAATATGGCATAATTAGAGACAAACACTTTAGAATAACATAAATGTCATGTTATATAGTTATTTTTAAGGTCTTTGGCTTTTTAACAAAAGAGATATTTCTTTTTTCAATTAAAGATAAACAGAGATAAGAGCTTTATGAATATGGTTTTCTTCTGAGTGAATCCTAAATTTCTGATATTCATATGTGAATTAGTTTTCATTGGCCGTTATTAATCTGAACAGCTTGTCGATACGTGGATTGATCAATACCGAGGCCTTTTCTTCACTACAGACTTAGAAAAGACTCGCCTAATGAGCTCTTGAAAAACAAAGTCAATGAAACTGTTCTGTTCTTTGAAGTTTAACTGAATAGAATCGGTGAAAATTATTCATTGAAAAATATTAATTTTAAATGTCCACAGGAGTTCATATTTGGACGTCTGAAGCGAAATCAAAGAACACAAACGTAAGACAAACCTTTCACTTTGATTTTCCTGCTGCAGTCTGAAAATGTGTCGTTTTATTGAGTTGTTCAGATTTGCAGGATTCTGCTAAAAACAAAGCGTTTAAAAAGAACTGGACAAGCGCTCGGTGATGTCATGAGCTCGCTTCTGAAGTCCACTTATGGGATGTTGAGAGGGACTCCACAGGAGCTGACCTCAACTTAAGTTTAGCTAACGATATCCTACGATGTTAACTAACGTTAGATTCATACGATCGAATCCGCTGACGTTCGATGTTGCCCTTCGCCAAAGGCGCCATGGGGATCACCAGAAGCCGACTCGTTTTTGGAACGAGCCCCTAGTGTTCATTCAAGGACCAGCATGCATTTCTGTTTCTGTGTTGGCATAAGTGTGGGAAGTCTGCCTGGTGACACGAAAGACCCAGATCGGAGTACCACATCAGGCTTCGTTTCCTGGAGACCTCAGAAGAGAAGCACAAAGCTGTATGAAACATCGTTAAAGAGGCACACTTGTCAGAGGAGGAAGGTGGAACCAAGTCATGTGACTTCGCTACAGACTGATGGTTCTCTCTTCTAATGAATACTTAAAAAAAGCGAGATCAGGTCCAAATCTATGACAAGTACAGAAAATAAAAATCACAGGAACAAAAACAAAAACGCGAACCCACAAAGAAACATCTGACCCAAAACTAAGTGGCATTTCAGTTCAAAGGTCACGGAAACTTTCTGTAAAACCTCATCCTTGTCCAGTCTCTGATCGGTGACTTTAATGTTTATTGTCAGAGACGGTTTTAAGGCCTTGGCCCGTTTGTAAAGATGTCACAGTAAATACAAACAAACACACAGCAACAGTGTGAAAACATACTTATGTTGTTTTGTAATTGAACTGTAAATGCAAACATAATCACAAACATACAGTTCTGTGCACTTTTTAATATCAGAGATTTTTCTGGTGAAACGAGCCTGATGTCATTCATCTTTTACGTCTGTTCCCTTAAAGTTGGACTGCAGGAAGGAAGAGAAGGTGAAAGATCTGGAGAGAGAGAAAGAAAGTGCCGGAGACCACAAATCCGTTACAAAGGCGACTCATTGATTCTGGGATGGGGAATTAATGAAGCCTCGGCCGGATATGACAGTACAGTGTCAGGCGGGGAAGAGTTATGCTGGCTGTCGGGCTCCGGCAGCCATTAGCTTACAGATAGTGCGTGTCTCAGGATGACAAAAGAAGCAGTGGGACGAGTTAAAAAGGCATTCATTTAAAAAAAAAAAAAAAAAAAAAGGAAGCCAATTTTCTGGTGCAACGTTTATGGACATCGCTGTTGCTCCTGATGGCAGTTTTCACTCTAAGATGGTCAGAGTCAGTGTTTTATTTCTGATGAGTCATGGTTACGATAAATCTTATGTCATTTTGCCGCTTGGTCTAACAGGTAGGTGTGCGTCTTAAAACTGGACCAAAGTTTAATCTGATTGGTCAAAAAAATGGCTGCCGTGATGATTCCCTGCATGTGAGGGTTATAAATGACTAACTTGTAGGTGAAGGAGTGGGTTGTTAATTTGATGCTCAGTCATTCAGCATCATGTCGATGGTGTTTTAATGAGCCTATCATCATTTTGAAAATCTTGAAAAAAAAGAGTTGATGGTTACGCTTTTCCTTTGTTTCCGTCATTTTTGAAATCATTTCCTAGTGTCAAATCAGCTCCATGTCAATCTACAGCGGGGAGGCGGGACATAGCCGAGATCTAGTAGTTCATTGGCTACTGAATTACTCAGCGACTTACGTCATCATCAGAGCGGCAAAAAAGTGCTCTTTGTTGTCATGGAGAATCAGCGAGGAATAGTAAGTTGTTATTGTTTGTTCTTTAACATGCATGAAAAAAGTTATTGTCATTAATAAACTTTTTAATTTCATTAATAAAGTCGTCAATGTCATTAATAAAGTTGTTAATGTTATTAATAAAGTAGTTAATGCCAATAACGTCATTAACAACTTACCCCTGCTGATGCCGACGTAAGTCTCTGAGCCATTCAGTAGCCAATGACCGGCTAGATCTCTGCTATGCCCCGCCTCCCTGCTGTAGATTGACGTCACGATGATTTGATTCGTTTCAGAATTGGAATCACAAAAGAAAAAAGAAAAAAGTGCAACTGAGAAACAGTTTGAAAAAGGCGAGAAAAGTAAAATATACCGTAATTTCCAGTTTACAAGCTGCTACTTTTTCCATAAGCTTTGAACCCTGCGGTTTAAACAATGACGCAGCTAATTTATGGATTTTTATGGGAAATTTTGACTCCAATAACCTCCTATCACTTCTGAGGGATGGAGGAGGACAGGTAGTTAACCTGATTCTGGAAAACTAAACATTTTCCTTCACAGGAAGAGTATATTTTATATTTTTAAATAATTTTTTGTCATCTGGTTCTAACACATCACTGATTACAGTAGGAGCTATGTTGTTAAATTACCGCCACCAACCACCCCCAACACCTGTCCTGCTGAACAAACACCACGAATGTGAAGGAACTCCTCAGGTGAGTTCCTCAATCTGCTGAAACATCAACAGTCAGAGACAGAAAAAGTGTTGGTTTCTTCCTTCGGTCCATTTTTAGATGAACCGCTCTCGTTTTCTTCACAGCTACGTGTCACTTCCTGTTTAACTTTTCGCTTGTGTTTTGTTGACAAAAAGGTGGTTTTCAAAGACGACGAGAAGCTTCAAAAGGACGCTCCAGGTCAGTCAGCTGATGCGGCTCTTTGTGGCAAACTTTAAACATCAAAATCACTATAGGACCATCAAAATGACCTGATTTTACTGACAAACCCCAAAGATCGCTCTGAACTTGGGAAAAAAAGTCCAAGTTTAGTACAAGACTGGAACAGTTTAGAGACGGACTTAAGACTGCATGAGCTGGTCTCAGTTTGAGCTTTTAAAGTCTCTTAAAGAACTTGGAGGACTCAGTAGGTGTCTTTAATTGCTTGTCCAGCTAATTTTTACTTTTAGAATTATAATATTTTATGTGTTTTATACTGTATGCTTTATGTTGTATGGTTGTGATTATTGTGTGTAATTGAATTTGGACTTCTGCTGTCTTGTCCAGACTTACCCGGCAAAATAAAGGTAAAAAAAAAAAAGCTACATGCATGTCCAACAAACTTTGAGAGCTCTAAATGAGTATTTTTGTATTTGTGTTTATTGTTTGGATTTAGTTGAAGACAGAAAACTTAACTCTTTCTTTTTTTTTCTTTTGACAGTCACATTTATACGGGTGAATTAAGAGTAAAAACACTTGTAATTTCTGGTTTGCATCTGAAGTGCGAACGTGTTGGCGTGTCTTTGTCTCCGTGTGTCATGTGCGGTTACTGGCCGCTGATAAATAGTCGCGCGGCGCCTCGAAGCAACGCCGGCACACACGAGGCGACAGATCCGAAGTGACGAGTGCTGAGGGCAGATCTGCGGCCAGCACGCTCACGTGGCCGTCTGCTGGCGTGTTGGAGGTTCACCAACACAAGATACTCCAAAGCTCACAGATATCCTTTCATTCTTCTCTGGCGTTTATGCCAACTTTCATTTTAAAAGTTGCCCCATCTGAGCTGCGAAACAAGTGTTGCAGATTCGGTTCAGAGCCTCGTGAGGCTCGTGGGACGGCTTCAGTCCGCAGCCAGAACTTCTACCAGTTCCTCTGATATCTGAGCGTTTCAAGCACTTTTATTCTCTTGTTCAGAAGATGATGAGACCTCTATTAAACCCTTCCTCTGCTACATGAGATCTTGACAGTCCATCCAGCCAGTCAATCATCATTTTCAGGTAATATCTCAGCCACTTCATCGCGGCGGGATACCTGCCACGACTTCAGCTCAGGAACAATTCAAAGAGCCAGTTTGCCAACTGTCTAATCGTAGCTGAGATGAAAAACGTCAATATTCATTCCTGTTGCTGAAAAATATGACACCTGACGTTCCCAGGAGGATCTGCACAGTCACGACTCGAGCTTTGACTCGCGCACACACACACACACACACATGCACAAACCTTTCAAGCAAAAGCAGCTGCCACTTTCCCTTTAGTGAAGCTGATTATTTTGAGGTATTCCGGTCTGACCCGGATTTGAGGGTGATTAGGGTGAAGTGCTCAGACTACCTGCCGCTCGTTCCCTCCATCACTCCATCCACCCTTCCCTTCTCTCCCTCCCTCATCTCAGGCCATTAATGCAGAGCCATCGCTGCGCCTGCATCTAAATGTTTCATTATGGCGAGAGTGCAGATACCAATTTCTTTGCCCATCTCTCCTCACTTTTCCCGACACGCTCCTTCCTCTCCAGCAGGATCACCCCCACCATCACCATCACCCCCTGCTCCCGCATTCCACCCTCTTGCACTGAGGGGGGTATCGTGGGGGGGTAGGGAGGGCAAAGCACGACAAATTGAAATAAATGAGAGAAGAGAAAATGGTGGCGTGGGGACAACGCCGCTCCTCCGATGGTCGGAAAAAGGAGAACAGTGAAAGAGGAGCCTAGCCAAAAAAAAAAAAAAAAAAACTCAAATGAGGTGGGGCTGAGGTGGAGGTGCTTGACTGATGGTGAGAAAGACAGATTATTTATCCAAACATTATTATCACTTCACCACCAGCTGTCCTCCCTCAGCCGAGCGTTTCATCCTCCGCTCCCTCCCTCGGCGCCGAGCCGTGAGTGGCAGTAATTGGAGGATCTCGCTGACCTTTGCTGCTCTTCATCTCCACGTGTACGCATCTACGTGCCTGCGTGTGAGCCGCAGGTTCTCGTCAGGTTATGTACATTACAATATTCCCTCTCATTTGATCCAGCTCAGAGAGATCCCGTAACAATGTTTCACTATAAAACATGACAAATTGTGCCGACCCTGTCAGGCTAGAGGATATGGGCAATAATGGTTTCTAGGCCAACGGGGCTACTTGCCTAGAAATAAATTCACTCTGGTTGTCTTCATCAGCTGCTTATTAGTAACTTTGCACAAAAAAAGTTGAGATTTTTTCTTTAATCATACATCTCCCTGTGTGACTTTTTCTTCTGTCTTTATACAGTGATTTTTATTGGAAATAATGGTCCTGCTAACTTCTAAATACAGATGACCACTACAGCTACGATAACGTCATAAACTGCTTAAGAAACTCTGCGCAAAGCCTCTGTGACATCACCCAGAGGTGAAAAGTCAGTTTCAAGCCCTTTATCATTCTTGGTTGATGTCACATTGGTAGGAACTCTGTTCAATCTTAGTTAATCCAAAAAGTTAGCAGTTTTAGCTTGGCTCATGCTATGACGCCACCTAGCGTTGCCTCACATCCAGCGTCATTTCTGATGTCATACCGACAACATTTGAAACAAGGTCTGAACTTCACTGTGATCCTAAACTAGCTGGCTAGCTGACTGTCATCTGAGGGGTCCATGGACCTCGGTCAGAACTCTGTGGTAGCAAAGTTAAACGCAAAGACTCCCAGTCAACTATTGGCTAACAGTCCAGTTAGTCAACTTAGAAGGGTCCGAGTCAACCTGAAGGGTGAAAGCTGGTGTAGCTGGGTCTTCTAGCTGCTGCTAGTGTTAGCGACTGGAGGCTCTGGTCCAGTTAGACCCAGTAGCGGGTCAAAGATAGCTGCTGCTTGTTAGTTACCCAAACTTCATCCTGATCCTTCCAGGCAGCAAAGTTAGAAATCCTACCATGGCCACACCAAGGTACCTACTGATGCTGGTACTAAGGACTCTGCCCAAATTTTATTTCATTTATTTTTATCTCTAACATATGATTACTATAGTAACAGGACAATAAGTCATGTTATATTTAAAACAGAAATAATCATTCAGTGTTGGGTCTGTATTCACAGCTCAGATGACAACGAACAAGAAGTTAAAGTGATAAGTTGCTGCCACTAAAAAAAAAAAAAAAAATCATGCCCGTAATTCTGCATAAATGTGTGGCTTTATATAATTTTATTGGATGACCAAAGTTTATATCACATGCGTTTGAAATGGATGTGAAATTAAATTAAAAAACAAATAAACAGAACAATCTCATTGACGCATTAACAGATACCACATTTGACTGTGATGTTGGCCAAAATGCCCCAAGACATCAGGCTTCTTAGGCGAGCAAACCCTCTGTCATGTTTTAAAGAGAAGCTTTTATTTCTCTTTGTGAAGTGAAAAAAAAAACCCCAAAAAGTTCAGCTTCCAGAAACCCTGAGCCAAATTCAGAAAACAGATTGTGCAAAGCCAGAAGTTAGGACTTTGAAATCCAAATCACAGGAGAGCCAGATAGGCTGTGCATCAGATTTGTTTTCATCATTTTTATCCTCGCATACCACTGTTCAAGCACCTCAGGGGAAAAGGAAGGGAAAATAAAAACTTTATAATTCAGAGTTCAATTCACTGTATGTTTTTTAGATTTATGAACTTCATAATATTGATAAGAATAATTGAATTATTTAGAGTCATAGAAGAGGATTAGACCACCATGATTGTATGGCACCTAATATCTAAATGGTTTGACAGATGGAGGTAAACAAGTAAGGAGACACTTTCTATTGCAACAGGAGAAAACATCTTCAATCTCTGTCAGGAGAAATAACACAGCTCACACTGGCCTCCTACCTGCTTTTGGTGAACACAAGTCAAAACCTTACCAAATCTTTAATGAACTTCTTTTGCAAACAAACCACATGAACTCTTGGAATTTTCAGGTTTTTGGATCATCTTGTCATAAGATGTGATCTGCTCAACATCTAAGTCACAGTATTTGACAAAGTGTTTAAGTTGACAATACACAAAGAATTGTAATTTCTGGTGTCTTTATTGAACACTCCCGTTAAACATTCACAGTGCTGGTTGAAGATCTGAGTGAACCCTTGAATGTTTAACATACCTGCTCAAACCTTTTTTGGCAGAAATAATCTTAATTGACGGCTTTCTTTTCCTCTGGATCCGACCTGAACAACCTTCAGAAAAAATGTTCCAGAACTTCTTCAGCTCAGACACATTTGTTGGGTATCTTGGTTATCTTGAAATTGTTCCACAGCATTTCCATAAGGTGCAGATCTGGACTCTTAACTGGACCACTATAGAAGGTGGATTTTCTTTTTCTAAAGCCATTTTGTAGTGGGTTTACTTCCATGTTTTGGTAAAATTCTGAATTCCCATCAATGATGGCAAGGATCTGGGGCATGAAGCATTATATTAGACTACGACATCTGAATACAACCAAGTACATATAACATATAAGATCACAAAGTAGGTGTAGATACTTTGAAAGTATCTACACCTACGACAGAAAGTGTTCTTGGAAGAGGACAGTTTCCAACACCTTGATCGTAAAAAGGAACAACTCTGCTCTGGTGGCCACAGGTAACTTCTTCCACCATTGAGGAATGACACGGGAGAACATTGTAGACTGATCTAAGGCCAGTCTGTGTTCTCGTGAGGAGCACGGTGCTCATGAAGGGGTGTACACCTTTACGATTGAGTTCACATTGGCAGATGGGGACCTTGAGATCACCTCGTAGGCAAGTGATGAAGACTTATGTTTTATTTGAGTAGTCATAGGTAGCTTGTGAAGCTCAATGAACAGATGTGGGACCTGTGCACATCTGGGTTTAAACACAGCAGCATTCTGGGTCTTTTGTAGTAGTTTGATCGGACAAGCTGCAAGGTCGGTTAGGAGAGTATTGAGGTGGGATGCAACCAGATTAGGGCTAGGTAATCTTAACCCTAATCCCTAATGCTGAAGGAATGATGGGCAGTGACTTCAGTCTGAGATGGATTAAGTTGAAAGAGTCCAGAGATTTTGGGGTTGTCCAGTATTGTGGGGTTGTCCAGTGGGGATGACAGGAAGAGTTGTGTATCATCTGCATAGCAGTGATATGAGAAGCTGGTGGTGTATGTGGCAAAGAGAAGGGGCCCAAGTGGCGATTTAAAAAAAAGCCCAAACCATGATGCTCCCTCCATCATAGTTCACCAGTGGGATGATGATGTAATCTGGGAGAGTTGTACCCTTTTCACATCACACACTCCTGAGTATTCTTCCAAAAAAATTCAACTCTCATTTCATCAGTCCACAAAACATTTCCGCAGGAGCATTACCGGCATCCAAGGGTCTCCAAGGTGCTCTTGAACAAACTTTTTTTTTTTTTAAATCTCATTGATAATTTGTGTTGTATTTTTGGACTCATCTTAGCTGGGCGTCCACTTCTAAGAGAAATAGTGACAATACTAAACTGTCACCATTTCTATACATTTAGTCTCACTTTGGACTAATGCAATGGTTTCCTAAACCCTTTTAGATGACCTTGTTTACATTTTTAAGCCTGATGCAGATTAACTCATCTTCATTATATGTTTTCAGAAATCTCCTTTTTGTGAGATATTCTGGTGACTTAGTGTAAGATCATATCACAGTTTATGGCTAATCATAGCATTAAACCAATTAACTCTCCAGTTGGGGTTTTGAACCATGAGTCTTTACCTGGTTTTAAGACTGAATCTGGCTCAGTTTAGGTCTTAATGTTTGAGTTGAAACTGCTAAAACACTGTCTGGGATGAGAAACAGTCAGGTGCACACACGAATAATAACAAGTGTTGATTTGGCTTCTTGTAATCAGTACTTGTTAATAGCAACATGTCTGTAACTTCCTGATAACTCACTTCAATTCTGTTTAAAATCCAATTTTTTCCTGAGTAGTGCCAGATCACAATAAAAGCCCATTTCATGGCACTTTATATGGAAAGAAATTCAGTAGTTTTCTTTGAGAAGCAATTGGCGTAGATGTGGAGGGAAAAAGTTATTTTTTAATAGGAAGAAATAGACCTTTGGGAGTGTAGCTTTCTAGCCTTCAGCCAGAGGGAAAAAAGGACAGATCCCATTAGCTATTTCACAGAGGATTGTTGATTTCGACTTATAAATGGACCGCACTTAATCAGGGTTTTTCATTTGTTGTTGACCAGCCACTGTGCAATATAAGCCACACACACTCAATATTTTTATTTTATGGAGGAAGTCTACATACAGTCACATTAATCAATAGATTGAGGTCTTTGTATTAAAAGCATAGTTAAATATGATTGCAAGGATGATAATATGAGGAAAACCTGTTTTACTGCCCTGTTACTGAAAAGGTTATTAAGACAGACTGGAAATGTGAACAAAGGCATGATCAATTATTATTTCCACTGGAGTCATTGAGGAAGCATGGAAGTTTCTCTATCTGCTTCACATGTATTGTGAAGATGCTCCTTGGGGTTTCTATGGGGGGGGGGTGTCCTAGGAACATGGTGTCATGATCCTGCTCGTGCCCATATTTCAATTTCCTGTTACTCTCCATCTGTGCCTCTCTCTGCCAGTTAATTGCCCTCATCTGTCTTACCTGTTCTCCTACCTATTTAAACATTTCCAACACTCACTCTCTGCTAGATTGTGTTTGTATTCTCCCTGCAGATACGCCTCTTCTGCAAGTTTCCTGGGATCGCTATTATGGACCTGCTTCCTCTGAGCCATGTTCTCTGTCCCAGAAGTACCTCTGCCTGAGCTCATCTGCCTGTCTTTGGTTCTGACCCTGGCCTACTGTTCCTGGATCTGTCTTCTGCCTCACACTAACCACTACTTCTGGCTGCATTATTTGGTTCGTTTTGGACCAAATCTCTTGGACATATCTGTCCCTTACCTGTTTACTTTGAGTCAGTCTGGACTGTGTTGGTTTCAGAACTACAATCCCATCTGGTCTTTGGATTGTTACCTCAACCATGCATGATTATCATCTCGCCTCTCTTGATCACCTATTCATAAATATTTTAATTGCCACTCCATTTTAAGCCCATTCCATCCAAACCTTAAAACAAAATGTTACAAATGGATACTGGGTCTGTTGTTATGGGCCATTCAGTCCAGAATAAGACTGGTCTTCACTGCCAGCAGCAAGTAGGACTCATGGTAGACTCCATCGGGGCAGTCCACCAAACCTCTACGTAACTTTCATGGGCAGAATTTTTTTGTTGGAGATGAGAGGTGGAGGGGGTCCAATTTGGTGGGCTCAGGTTTTCATCACTGCTCTTTGCAAATAATGTGGTCTTGGTAGCATCATTGAACCATGACCTTCAGCTCTCACTGGAGCAGTGTGTAGCTGAGGGTGAGTGACAAGGTCGTCAAACTTTCCTCTAAATTCGGCTATCTGGGAGGACCTCAGAATAGTAATCATTCCTCTTCCACATTAAGAGGAAGGAGCTTATGGGGTTTGGGGATCTGGTGAGGATACCCCCTGGACACCTTCATGGGAAGGTGTTTTGGAGATGTTTATCCAGAAGGAGACCTCAAGGCAGCTCCAAGCTGGTTTGGCACTTCTGTACCCTCCAGGAAGAACCGGAGGCGATGACCAGGGAGAAAGATGTAAACTTTTCTGTTTGGGCTCCTGTGAGCTGAACCCAGAAGAGCAACGCTAATGGATTGACGGACCAAGGGACAGAATGAGTCTATCCTGCTGAATATCAGCAGCGCAGTTCCTACCTGTAGAGAATGTATGAG
Source organism: Zenarchopterus dispar (assembly GCA_028564865.1). Lineage (NCBI taxonomy): Eukaryota > Metazoa > Chordata > Actinopteri > Beloniformes > Zenarchopteridae > Zenarchopterus > Zenarchopterus dispar. The sequence goes on along the minus strand of JAOWBL010000022.1, from coordinate 2,223,841 downwards.
CGGATCCTAATCCACCCTAAAATCTATTTAAGATCCCTCTTTCACTTTGGGAAAGGTTCTCTCCCTTATATGGTTCCTTGATGTTATTAATTTAAACTCCTCAGAGCTGCAGTTGCCTACAAGGTGATCACACAGACAAAATCTAATAACCAGTTAGTTTTTTTTTTTTTATGAGCATTATCTTCACCATCCTCTCCAAAAAGCCATGTAAAAAAGCAGATCACGTCTCTCACAGGTCAAACAACTCAGTGATGATAGCTACAAACTTTATACAGTATTTTATTTTAATGCAAACAGGTTAAGTGCTAATATATTCAAAATGTATGATTCAATACTCACAACTACACTCAAGTCAAATACAGACAGCAATAAAAGTTTAATTTTGTGATGTAACAACATAATTTCCAGCACCAAAAAACGTTCTGGCATTTACACTTCCCTTTCCTAGCTTTTCCCTTTGACTTTTCAGTATTTTTATGTGTATTATGTAACAAAGTAACATGAAACTGCCAAAATAACAACACACACACACAAAATGGTATTTGCTATTTGTAATGCACTTGTGATTTATTCGATTTCCTCATGATAAACTTACTACCCAAAATGTTCAACCTTAGGTTGTTATAAGGGAACTTTTGAAGAATACTGTGACATTTACAAAGACAAAACCCTCCAGTTTTATAAAAAGCAAGGCAGCCCATCAACGGCAGTAAAACTTTGCTGTTTTAAATTTCTAGAAAGCATGTCATCTCTGTGCTTCTAAGTCAAACTAATGCTCTCTCAAGGAGCGTAAGTACACTGGAGTTTAATAGTGTTAAAAGGTTACAAAAGTGATTTTCTCAAAAGAAAAATGTTAATCAAAAGTGCAAAGTAGCTAAAAAGATCACAGCAAGCTGTTTCACATGAAAGCTCCAGCTGTCACTCATAAAACCACACCTCATGCATAAATATGTGATTTAAGAGCATTTTATTTGATGAAGAACATGAAAATCGATTCCACATACAGTTGTCATGGATGTGAAATCGATCTATGGAGAAATCAGGTTGTAAGTTGGACTTGTTACTGGGTGAGTAGGGTGGTGGCGGCGTGTCAGTGGTGACTGACTTACTGCTCTACAGTTTTCCTCTAAAATAGCTTCAGCATTGAAAACAAAACATTGCTACTTAGTTCAAACAGGATATAAATAGCTAATTCCGTATTTTCAGTTCGCCCGTCTTTCTGGCTGATCTTTACCTTGTGAAAACAATGCAAAAAAATGCAATTTCATTTGTTTTGAATCCCAAGTCTGCATTTGAAGGAAAAAAAGTGGGGTTTGTTAACAAAAAAAAAAACAAAAAACAAAAAAACTTAACACAGTTGTATGATGGAAGACTAATAGGTCTTCAATAACTCATTATGTAAGATCTTTTTAAGGCTATGTTCACACTATGAGCCCAAAACTGATTTTTAGCATATCCAGATTGTCTCTAGATAGTTTAGATAGACTACGGCTTTTTTGGATAAAACCACATGAAACACAATTTCCTTCCAAACCACATACAGGGGTGGTTTCAAGTGGGATTCCAATCGAATTTGAACAGATGTATCTCAATTTGAACAGTCATAGATGTTCATCTAGGATTTCAAATGCTCCGTTGTGTCACTTTCCATGCAACAGAAACAGCTGCTTCTACCAGGCGGATGGAAGTTGGATTCCCCCGTTAGTTAGCAGGTAACCTGCCTGGACCAGGCACCTTGCTGTACCGACACACCAGCAGAGACAAAGTAGCCCACTTAAGCAAGCTCCGTCTGGCGCTTTCTTGTAATTTGAAGAAAATCTCCACATCGGCTTCACATACCCATTTGTGACAGCAACAAGGCCAGTTCACCACCCTCTATTTTTAGTTTGTTTACATCCTTTCTATGCCTGTGGGTTACCATAGCAACTATGTGGATTACAGAACATCTGCAAGGACACTCAGATCAGATCTGATCACTTGCAACATTTAACGTGAATTTCCAGCCAGAAAGACTGGATTCTGATTGGATATGTAAAAGAATTTGATTTTTGCTGACCGTTTTGAATAAAACATAACTATAAATAAAAAAGGCTCACTCTGCAGCAGCACCAGTATTTGGTCGACTTCTAGAGACCATTTGCACTTGTAAATATATGTAGAATAAAGATTTTCCCGAAAGCCTCATTTGCATAAAATAAAAGATCAGATTTAAATCCCTAGTAATGACAGGTGAGATGTTACAAAGTTTATAGACATGAATCACACTCTGGTACAGTGAGCTAATGTAGTCAGTGTTTGAAAGGTGACATGGGAAGAAAAGGTGTTAAGTCTATTACTGGCTATAAAAGAAGGTTAAAGATGTCCTAGCACCTAAAATGCTGTCAAACCAGTCATTTATTGAACTATTATTCCCCTCTCCTGGCTTAAAGTACCTCTGAACCTCTAGCAGTTGCCATGGGTCACTTGGACACCTACAGAAAAGGAAAGAGGAGTATGTGAAAATAAGCAAAACTCAACCAGATACTGGTTCACGCGTGGCTTAGGTTCATACATAATGCCATTTTTGTCCTCTGAGCATTGTGCACCATGGTTAAAAAACTAAGTGTTAGCCACGGGAAACTGTAAGTTAGCTAAGCCTGAACCAACCAAGAATATAACTCATCTTTGAATTGGTTTTCCTTTTTCACTTTTCTTAAGTTAAAAAACATCATAAAATGTATGCCCAGTGATAAATCCACCATTAAATGGTGGTTTACATCTTTGTCCTACAGCTGACATTTGCTGCTTTTAACCAAGTTAGTTGGCGTGAGAGATGAGGATGCAAAGGATAGGGTTAGATGGGGGATCATTCACTATGGCGACCCTGAAAGGAAAAGACGATCAGAAATCAGAGAAATATTTCTTTGTGTGCATATACAAGTCTTTACGGCGCTCCCAGGACTTCGGAAGTAGGACCACAAACAATCATAAGATTCACCAGCCTGAAACACGCATATTTACAGCCTATGGCTACGCATTTGTAAAGTTAGTTTCTCACAATTTTGTTATTGACTGATGTCATTTAAAGAAACATGTGCACCATTACTCCTTTAAGAAGTGTGATAGGTTATAATCCCCAGGATGAAACAGACGTGATGATGTAACCAACTAATATTTCACTGACAACCAATTTTGTCATCAATTTTTGTTGATTACGCCGATTATTCATTGCAGCCTTTTAGAGGGATTTTCTTAGTGGGAGTCTGGGCTAGTTTTCAGGAACAGCCCTGGCGCCAGAATTTCAGGAAACTTGTATAATGTAGAACCAAGTCCTTCCTTGATTTACATGTTATAGCATGGTTCTGAAAAACTGCTGGGTGGGAGGTGGTGTTGACTTTATCCAGGAGATGACATTGTTCAGCTGTCTCAATGTCCGTCCGAGTTGTCTCGTCTTTCATTGCCATTTTTGCAGCGTATCCAAACAGCAAACTGAAATGCAGCAAGTATTTCAACTCCTGTGTGGAGCTCTACATTCTGGTTTTTCCTTTATTTACTTGACTCTTATTTCATTCATAGATCGTTGCCAAACAGCAAAAGTCGTGTACTACTGCCACGTGGTAGTACACGACATGTGGTACACATGTGGTAAAGATAGTGTTCCAAGTCAGTGGATCCTACCAAGTCCGTCACTGTAGTGATGACACGAGGACGTCGGCCCTGTGACAGTAGGTTTGCTCACGTTCTATATTCTCAGCATCTCTTCAAATCATCTCAATTTGGGTTCCAGGTTGTATTTTCATCTTTGGAAAGCTTTACCAGCTCCTCATAATACACAAACAAATGTACTGTTGTTATGGTAACACATTGTAAAGGATGCTAAAACTCACCAGAATTGCAAGCAGAAATTCCTGATAAACAACTGCAACTAAACCTGCTCAGAATAAGTTTGAAGTTGTTTTTCTTAAAGAAAAACACTCAGTAATTCTAGCTTGAATTGTAAAACATTAGTTTAAAATAATGGCTCAGTAGAAAGGATTTTTGTTGGACACTTGTCACCCAGCTGTTTTTTCTTCATGTCTCTTTGGTTCCTTTGCTCATGTTTTATATAGCGATTTTATATAGCGATTTTATATAGCGATAGCAGATTAGAGACCTGAAGGATGTGCAAACTGTAAAATGAGTTAGAGGCTGGGCTCGAATGTTCCTACCACTGTGTTTCACTGTCGGCTTCATCCACCGCAGCATCATCCTCTCTTCATTTTGTTTTTGCCTTGTCGAAGCGCTTCGCCTCCTGAGAGGTGATTTAGAGATGGTACTCGGCCTCTGAGACCTCTGCAAACAACTCACAAACTCACTTTTGGTTGTTGTAGAATTTGGTGCAATGCTGCTCACACTTGGGGAAACAAAAATGGCATTTTTTTACATATTGGCAGTTTACGGGTCTTTCCAAGTGCAAATTACGGAACGTATGCAATTACATAATTATTGGTTAGCAGTGAATGAAGAATTCAGCAGTGCATTATGAACAGCTGGGGGATGGGAGAACATTATTTGTTTACTTTCCCTGCCCACTACTTCTGTCCTTCCCTCTTTCCCCTCCTTTTTTGCCACCATCTCTACTTCCTTTTCTACCCCCATCCTCTCTCCCTGTTGCCCTCATTACTTCACCCAAGCTTTCCTTCTCATATTCTCTCTTCACAACTTTCCCTTACGGACTCACCACCATTATCTTTTGATCAGCGGTGGTCCTTTCCACCTCTCTGCCTTCCATTTTCATCATGCAGCCGCACTTTTCCCCCGAATCTCACCCTTTCATCTCCAACTTGGCTTTTTCTTTGAACCTCTGTCCACTTCGCTCCCCTCCCATGATGCACCATTGTGTAGCAGAATGATTTCTTTGCCACCAATGTTCCTCTCCCACCTCGACATCTGCAATGACCTTCTTCTCCTTTGTGATCTGCTCAGTTTTTCTTTGCATTATCTGGGTCATCCACCCTTCCACTTTTCTTTTTTTTTTGTAGCACAGAAAGGCAAAGACATGTATGACCACATTACCGCATTCAAAAATAATATTTCCCTAGTCTTCACATTTAAATCAGGCAGCAAAATCTCTCTAAGAATGTGAGATAGTATACTTCCACACCCAAGGTAAGAGCAGAGCGAATATAATTATTGTGTCTGAGTATGCTGCATCTGGGAAGTATAATGAAATCTGAAGCCTTGTTGAAAGGAGGGCAACATATTTGTTATCTAAAGAAACAACTTAAGCTCAAGAAAACTGTTTTTGAAACAGCAGATGTCTTAGGGAAAGGCATATGATCTGCACCCTTAGCACCGATTTAACCATATCTAGAGTCTATGAAGGGCTTTGAAATGGTCTCTCATCCACACAAGCGAACATACAGACTCAAAAATACAAAAAGTACCGCTTTCTTGAGACATGACATGCATATTGGAGATGGTGTGGAAGTTCAGGCTGGGGTTTGAACCAGTGAGATTCTTGTTGGAGGACAAACAAATATCCCCACTGACTCACGGCCACATTGCAGACCTGTGAGGTGGAGGGTGGATGGGGTGGGGGCAAAGGCATAGAATTAGTGTGGACAGTGGGGACGTGTCCCCACCAGTATCCCGGGATTATTAAATTGTCCCTCACAATGATGTTTACTCCACCCTAAAAAAAATAAAAATAAATGCCATGTCAACATGTTTTTAATATAGATGTACATATAAGGCAGTTAACGAAATAGGTCAGCAGGTGGCACCATTGTGCTGCATATGCTCTTTTCTTTTTTTCTTTTTTGACGAGCGATGTAATATGTCTCTCGCGGCACACTGTAGTTTGAAGTTTTTTTTTTTTAAATTCCGCGCGATCGCAATTTCGGTCAGATTATGGTTTGTAAGGTAAGTTCTATAAATTGCTGTCTCTAAGGTATAGTCAAATATCCAGATCATTAACAATTGTAATAATGTTTATTCTAAATTATATGTTTAGTGAGATGTTTGTTTATAAGCTGATGAAGTTTTAAGAGTTTGGGACTTAGTTTTATATAAAGTATAATCGGCTGTAGTTTTGGCTAGTCTCTTATTATTTCCCAGGTTCTGGTTGTTATTTAATTGCCTGTGCTTTCTCATTAACGCCACCGTGTGTCCGACTCTTACCTCGTCTTGCACCCCGACAACAACGCTGAGTCCTCGGGTGTACGTGACGTTCTCTGCTGGACAGGACCGATGTGTGGGCGGGGCGCCGCCACCACTACCGTAATGTGTCGTATATCAGCGCAACGCTGCGCTCCTCGGCTTTTAGAGTCCGTTAGAATTACGTCCATAGTGTAAACGGTTGAAGAGTTACGGTATTTCAAAGACTATGTCATTTTCTGTTTCTGGTGACAACTTTTAAGTGTTAACTACTATTTAAGTGTGTTTACTACTATGAATTAATAAAACCCAATACAAGTGTGCTCAACACACTTGTATTTCTGCTTGAGAAGTGAAAAGACCCTGTTCCTCCCCAGGGTCAAAAGGTTTGCAGGAAAAGAAAAAGCTAATTTCTCCCCACTGAAAAGAGTTAAGAGAAGAATGAGAAAAGCTAAGTTTAAAAATGATATGATTTTCTTTATATTGTTCCTTTTTTCAAGTAAAGCTCTTTGTTTCGAAAAGCAAATGTTTCAAGAGTTTATTTGGTTTGACATTTTCTCTTGGGAATAAAAGTGATCATTTTGAAGATGCTTCTTACAACGCCTGTTAAACACAGTTTTTAAAATTAACCTGTAACTTTAAAAAAAAGCATCAAAATGCTTTTTTTTTTTTCACAAATCATAGCTTTGTTCAGTATCCAGTTGTTACAGACCCCACAGAGGGACAGAGCTGAGGAATTGAACTCTTCTGAAATTCAGCTGAACACCCCTGATCAATAACATGATAAAGGACATTCCTTTAAGATGTTATAGGGGATTCAGACACATCCCCACCAGTGGCAAAAGCAAATATACGCCCTTGAGTGGGGGGTTTCCTTTCTCAAGCATCCAGGATTATCTGTCCCAGCTGTTTCCAATACATACTGTATACATAAAATATGGCAACTGTCGCCATCTTTGTGGTCCATTCCTGGACCATTCCCTTTCAACATATTTGACCCCTCTGAACAAATACTCTGGACCTGAATGAAATTCTGCTCCCTAACGTCTCACATACACATGACCATTTTTAGACTTGTATTGCCAATAAGTTGTTGTTCCTCGAACACAACGAGTCAATGCTTTCAACTCCAACTTCACACCTGTTTTTAGGAATCTTTTGTTCTGGATTCAGAAACTACACGTTGTGCCAACACAAGTTGCAAAAACTGCAGCTGGTCCAGTTTGTAATATTACATTTTCTTTTATGCATTTCCTGCTACTTCTGTGTCATTTTCCAAATGGGTCCATAGATTACTCCAGTTTCAGTGAAAGTAGCTGTTGTTCAACATTTATCTGCTTCACCTCACTAGAGATGTTTTGTTTTAGTCTCAGTGTCTCAGATACATGAAAAAATCAGCAGAAAGCTCAACTCTGTAAGCAACAACATAGTTGGCATTTATTCCAACTCTTTATTTTTTATTAATCAAACTTAAAACTTTGAAAAGATCAAATGCAAACCTTTAAATAGTTGGGAATGTTTATTTCTCAGTGTGGGCTTTTTCTATAACTGAAAAGGAAAGAAGGAAAAAAAAACAGTATTTACAAGCTTAAAAGAAAATGTTGACTATTTTCTGAAATGACTTTTCACCACTTGAATGTCAGAAAGAGAGCGACTTGTTTTGGAGCCAGATTTTGTTAAATACAAACGCAAACAAACGTCTCCATTTCAAGGGCACCTTAACCTCCCAGAACAAGTTTCTGGTAACTTCTCAACACAACTCTCAGCTATCCTCGTGTTTTATTTTTACTGGAAAAGCTCTTAAAGTTAATGGAGTATGTGTAGACGCTCAATTAATGTAATCCTTGAAAAACCTGAGTAGACTTGTTTTCTTGGTTCTTGAGCATCTTTCATTCGTCATCGAAAGAGTTCAAACATTGACTTGTGGGCAGTTTTTGATCAGCTGATCTCTGAAAAGAAGCATCATCATTTATGGTGGGTCAATCTGGTATGTAAGGAAGTAAAACTTTATTTATGTAGCACCTTTCAAGGTAAAAATCACAAAGTGCTTCACAATGAAACACAGGACAAAACAAACAAATGAACTGTATTTCTGCGTAAACTTTTTTATATTTCTTGGTAACTGTGATGGACTTGTTTTATTTTTATATCTCCTTCATTTATGTGTACAGCTTTCATATGATTGTGTATTTTCATTGTCGGACAACATAATTCATATTATTACAGGCTCAGTTCATGCTTTACTTCCTTCTGCTTGGACAGAGATGTTGGACAGGTCAGGGTCATCGTGGGTGTGATTGGTGTATTGATAAGTCTGGGAGGACCAAGAGCAAGTTGGACGAGGAGAGAAAGGTCTGTGAGGAGCTTGGCACTGGTGGAGGTTCATCCATCCATCCATCCATCTATCTATCCATCCATCCATCCATCCACCCACCCATCCATCCACATGTCTATTCATCCATCCATCCATCCATCCACCCACCCATCCATCCACATGTCTATCCACCCATCCATCCACCCATCCATCTACGTGTCTATTCATCCATCCATCCATCCATCATCCACCCACCCATCCATCCATCCATCCATCCATCCATCATCCATCCATCCATCCATCCATCCATCCATCCACCTATCATCCATCCATCCATGTGTCTATTCATCCATCCATCCATCCATCCATCCATCCATCCATCCACCCATCCACCCACCCATCCATCCACATGTCTATCCACCCATCCATCCACCCATCCATCTACATGTCTATCCATCCATCCATCCATCCATCCATCCATCCATCCATCCATCCATCCATCCATCCATCCATCCACCTATCATCCAT
>JAOWBL010000022.1:2191710-2214782 GCA_028564865.1 Zenarchopterus dispar | reverse complement strand
TATATATATAAATGGATGATGTGTATATTTGGGCCTTTTACATACATGTTTTTTGAGGCTTTGCTGGAAAATATCTTCAATCATGTAATCCCATTACATGTACCGTGTTACTCTGGTAAAATAGCAGCAGAGCGTCTATTATCGATAAGCTAAAGGCAGAATGTCATGGTTTGCAGAGCTTCTTTTTAGATTCATTCACTCTCATTTTCTCCTCTCTTTCATCCACTTCAGTATCTTTTGTGCCCTCGCTGTCGTCTCAGAATGGAATGCCATTCTGAATTAGGGAGTGAATTGGTGAGACTGATGGCTTTTGAGGGTTTCAGGAGATAGCTTAGTTGAGAGTGAAAGGGTGTGTGGCGGAGTGTGCGAGGTTCTGCTCGTGAGCGTGCGCGTCAGATTACTGCGAAAGAGAGAGAGAGAGAGAGAGAGAGAGAGAGAGAGAGCTCGTCAGGCAACGCGCTTCATGAAAAATGCATGGAGGTTGTGGTGTCAGTTTGCTGGACCGAAAGTTGCACAGAAAGAGCAGAGACAAGGTTTCGTGAACTCTGCCACGAGCTGTCTGGACTCTCGCTCACCCACCCACCCACCAACCCACCCGGCCGCCGCCTTTCATCGCCTGCAGCTCACTTCATTAGTCCTGCTCACCTCGCAGCCACTCGCGCTTCACAAGAGCTGTTCCTGGGTCCGCTGATCGTAAATAAACGTTTGCTCTTCCCCTACATACTTAAAGCTATGAAATCAATAGATAGAAATAAATACTAATTTTAGCAGAAGGGGAAAGAATAACGCTCCAGCTCTCGTCTGAGCCCCAGATTGTAGGATTACATGTCAATCAACTTCAAAAAAGAAGAAAAAAAGAAAGAAAAAAGACAAGATGTCTGGGGGAAAAAAGCTCTTCTTGCTTATGCTGAATCAGAATCAGAATTACTTTATTAAACAGGTTTACAGACTAGGAAATTGCTCAGATTTAATGGTGCGGAAATAAAATAATGTAAAGTAAAAACAATAAAAATAAATACATGTGAATATGTAAAATAAGTAAAAAATAAAATAAAATACTTGGAATAAATTTAGAAAAAAAATATAAAAATTCAATAATAATAAGTGTACGATATTTACATGTGCAAACAATAGCAGGTGAACGTGCTAGCTGTAGCTCTGTGCTACGGTCCGCTATTGCAGGAAGTTCCGGCGCCGTCTTGTGACGTAACTTCCTGCAGTAGCGGACCCTAGCACAGAGCTACAGCTAGCACACGTTTTACAGCTAGCAATAGAAAAAAAACAAAGTACAGAGAAATTATGGTACAATGTACGTGGAAAGCAGTATTAATAAAAAAAAAGGAAAAGTATGAAAACTTTACAGTTCAGGTGGATTTTATTCCATTATAATTGAAAAATAATATATTTTTTCGGTGACATATGTCCATGCTGCCAAAGAGTTTTGATGTTTAAATTCACTCTGTGCTGGAGATGGAAGCACATTAAAGATGAAGTCACATCTACATGTTCAAATACATTTGTACTATTTATCACAATGAAACCTTCGTGATGTGAAGGTTTGATTTCATACGGTTTCATAGACTGGCATTAAACCAGCATCTACATGGCTACATGTCTTACCCAAAGATGTAAAGGCACAACGGAAGTGGGTTCGGCTCATTTGGAGCCATCACAGTGTACCACTTCTGACTTCATCATACCAATAAACAACCAATCACATCACTTCCTACTAGGTAAACAAACAAGCTTTGAGACAGCCTCGTCCCCACTTACAACTTCATCGACTGTCACCAGATGTGTATTTGTGTGTGTTTTAATGTGTCTTTTCCTTGTCCCACTCTGGTTAGCGGTTCCTGAGCAGTAAATCTGTACAGCTGCTGCAGGTACACCTCCGACAGTGTGTCCGCTTGTCTGGCAGCTGCTGTCCATGTCTCGCTGAAACTGACTCGTGCACAGGTGAGTGCCTGTGATTGTTGCACTCAGTGCATAAAAAATAGATGCCTTAATCATTATTAGGTGTTCGGTCTTTTCTACACGAGTTTCCAAACATCTGAGAACATCAAAGCAAAAAGGCTCATCTTGGGGCCCAGACTAGATGGGGCTATATTGGCCAAACAACAGTTGATCCAAAAATGGGCCAAAAGGCAGAACGAGAAAGAGGCAGAATGTGAAGGTCCAGACAACTTGTCCACCTTAGCTCAGTTAGCACAGCTGAAGTATTTTAGATAACATTAAATATGATCAAATCTGCCCATCCAGCCCCACTTCTGATGAAAGAAGTACTGCTGGAACAGAAACATGAACTGGTTCAGGCACACATGGACCATCAAGCAGCTGTAGCCACACCAGAGTCCCAGCAAATCGGTACAAAAGGATGCAGGCTGGCCTGAAGGGTGGAGAAGCCTCCACCCAGCTTTGATGAAGCCCTGCACACCGCAAGGCTTTGATCATTTAGCCACCGCAACCTTCAGCTGCCCAGTCAACCCAAGCTGGTACCTCAGCAGCAACATTGGACTGGAGATGAACTTACTTTTGGAGTAAGCAGTCATTAGTTGAGGAACTGGAATTTCCTTCACATCCTAGATTGGGTCAGACAAACAAACAGGATGGTCAACCATACAATAGGGACATTACTGATTAATGAAACAAATTTTATCGTTCCAATTTTGCTGTTGTTAGCACCTATTTGAAAGTGGTTCATCATACCTGTCACTAGATGTCTCACATCACAAAAACTGCTCACAGAGAAGACTTTGAAGCTTTTTTTTTTAAAGATTAAACAAAAATCACTGTGAAAGCAAAGACTTCTCTGCTAAAAAAAAAAGGAAATCCGAAACTAAATGAAAATGCTTTCTCCTCATTTGTCCTGTCAATTTAGCTCATCAGATGTCTGACCTTGTTTTGCTGCAAATCCCACCTTTCAGAGCTTTTTTTCTCTCTCTTTTTCACCACTACATGGTTAATTTTCACTCTAACACACTGCGGCAGACAGCCGACCAAGGTTGCTGTTACCGCCTATCCCCTGCCTCCAGGAAAAGAGCAACAGAGGAAGAAAAACAAGCTGTTTGTGTGTCTGTCAACTCAGCATACATTAGGACGGCATTTCCACGCTCGTTGAGACAGCCTAGCTTAATGGACTTTGTGTGTAAAACATCATCAATGAACGGTGCCGCACAATGAATAATTAAATACACCGCTGTTGAATGTGCTGTAAACCTTTATTTATTCAGCTTTTTTTCCAGGTGAAAAAAAAGTCCAAGCCAGAGCTGGAATCACAGCCTCAACATGAAGAGAAATTACCTCAATTAAACTTTTCACCAACAGAGAACCATTATCCGTAAAAGCTACTGTTTCTGTCCCACCCGTGGTTAAATTTCTTCATCTTCACTGGTCGCCACCTTCACCTGTCTGACCCGTCACAGCAGACGACTAAGCGGAGAACCGTCACGGCGTGATGCACAGCGGTGCCTCTGCATATTTACTCCACTCCCACTTTGTTTGAATACTTAACGCCGCCAACTTTGATCATTTGGCTCCAGGCAACAAAAAAGAAGAAGAAGAGCCCATCAACAAGTCCGAGTCTCTCCACCTCAGTGACAAGGAACCGCTGATGCTGTAAATGTGTGTGACACAACATGAAAAATGGAGAAATGTTTCTATTTTAGGGCAGAATATAAGTTTTGAAGAGCTGTGTCCATATGAAACATTTGTCCAAAGAACGATGTACCAACAAAATTCAACACATTTGTGTCAGTTTGAAGCGATTAGAGGAGATTTAATCCTGATCGGAGGAGGTATCGAAACATCAGCTAATCAGTAGATTCAGGAGAAGAGCTTTATCTCCGGAAACAAAAAGAGACAACAGAATATGATTAAGACAAATAAACCACCCAACAAGTTATTTATGCATGGAAGATAGTGGTTTCTGTGTTTACAAGTGTTTCACTGCACAAAAATAATATTATTTGCTTTTTACCTCACCATCTCTTCAAACACTAAAATCTTTGCTTTCTCTAAATATTCCCGTCCACTAAAGCTTACCATGTCCACCTCCACTAAAGTTCTGAACAATTTATTTATTCCTTCTCTGTATGTCTTTAGTCGGCACTATGTCATCTGTCTTTCTGCCAGCGTGACTGTTTTTCTCTCTGTCTGCCCACTGCCCACTCAGCAGGATCTCTGTGGGGACGAAGAATCGGCTCGCCTGGCTGCCGTCGTGTCCATCAGATTTACCGTCTTTAGCCACAATATTTGACAGCCACACCTGTCCGCTAAGTACCGAGCGGCGCTTGGCCTGTCTGGTTCTATTTAAGTCGTTTGCCGTCTTCGGGTCTGTCGGGCGTGCTGGCCCGTTGTTGCGCCGGGCGTCTGATAATCAATGCGACATTTACGGACCTTCGGTGCCTTGACCTTGTCTGGTGCGGCGATGCTGTGTCTAATAGCGTTTTCCTTTGACCTGTGCTGGTCTGCTGTCAGTACTTGTAAATGTGCATGCCTTCTGGAGAGAAACTAAGTTTATTTTCACAGTAGAGTCTCAACGATGTGAAGCCAAACTGAGCTCCACGAGACTGGTACCGGTTCTTCAGTAATTCCAGGCCACGACAGAAAAACGATTTATGACTAAATTTATTAACATTTGATCTTTAGAAAAAAAAGAAAGAGGAATTGCTGACCACACATCTCTCCATCTCTATCTGAAGTTACAGTTGAGACAGACTAGAAAGTAGAGGAACATCTGTCCAGAGGTTGGAAAGCTTAGAGTCATATTTTGTTTGTCACTGGGGCGGTAATCATTAATATCAGAATTTAGTCTGCAATAAGAGAAGAAGGAGTAAGGGTAATTTTATTTTGTACCACGTCAGGTGGTTTATTGTTTATTATCATTACTTATTGGCTTTGACAGTGGCTAGCCGTTATCACTTCCTCATTGCTCATCATCATGCTATGATGCTTTGTGAAGCGATCAGCAGTTTGTATGAACCCAATGTTGGCTGGACACAGCAACCATTTCTAATTTTGACAGGATATCATGCTGTAAATGCTTGTCGGGAGCTCTGCAGCTCCTCCGGTTTGGATCTGCCGAAGGAGCCTGAAGCCACAGTTAACTTTGATTGACACGTGGTGGGTGTGTTCCAGCTGACTCCCTGGCCTTGTTTGTCCGCCCCGTTTACAACATTGCCAAAGGAAAAAAGGTTCAAAAGCAGAAAGCCTCAATGTTTGTCGAGTAATTTTAAAGTCTGTGATCGGTTTATATTTGTACCCACAACTATGGTCATGAACCGGGGTTAGTGGGCCTAAAGCACAAAACTCCAGGTACAAGCAGCTGAAATGAGTTTCCTCCTCAGGATTCTCCCTTGGAGTCAGAGTGAGAAGTTCTGTTGGTCTGGAGAGACGTGGAGTAGAGTTGATGCTCCCCAACGTCGCAGTGCTTCCTGTCTGGATGCCTCATGGATGCCGTCCTGTTTCAGGTGTGTCCGACCAGGAGGACGCCACAAGGCAGACCCAGGACATGCTAGCTGGCTGGGGAATACCTGGGTAAACCGTTAGAGAGGGAGGTCTGGGCATGCCTGCTGAAGGAGGAAGACCCAGACTTATGGATAGATTAATGCATCTGTCTTATTTCATAAGCAAAACATTGGTTTTGCCTTGTTAATAGTAAAGAGAACCAGAAGGACAAAATCAGAATCTTAACATGTCCTCAAAGGATACAAAACTTGGGCAGCACTGTGACTTAGTGGTTAATTGTTGCCTCACAGTGGGAAGGTTCTTGGTTCGACTCCCGGCCCAGCAGGAGTCGTTCTGTGTGGAGTTTGCTCCAGTTTTCTCCCACAGTCCAAAAACATGTATGTTAGGCTGATTGACAACTCTAAATTGCCCGTAGGTGTGAGTGTGCATGGTTGTTTGTCTATACGTGTGGCCCTGTGATGGACTGGCAACCTGTCCAGGTGTACCCCTGCCTATCACCTGTACTGAGCTGGGATATGCTCCAGCAGACCCCAGTGAGATGGATTCAGCAGGTATAGAAAATCGATGGATGGGTGGATGGATGGATGGATACAAAACTTGGAATACTATTATAGTACATGAGGTAAACCCTGGGACAAGCTGTATGATTTTTAATCAAATATCTGCAAAGTGAAGGAGGGTCCTGTGGTGACCTTGTGGATGAGAAGAAGCATCACCATCAGAGAGGAAGTTGGGAGAAACTTGGAGGAAAGTGATATCTTCTTCACTAAAAGACTGAGCATTTGGGACTATAGAGCAAGAGTTCAAACGTAGTCAAGACTTCAACTTCCTGCTTGTTTTCTTTCTGTGCTTTCCAGTTCTCAACTCAAAGTTTAAATTAAAAGTTAATTTGATTCAGCCTTTCACTTTAAGCAAGCACCATGAATGTTTGATAAAAAGAGTGCAGATAGATCAAACTACTCAGCAGTTCAACCCAGAGCAGGATAAATTAATAAACACTCTGTAGCCAGTTTATAGGTCCACCCAAGTGAATCGTATGCAGAATGAGGAGCAGTGAAACAAATCAATCAATACAAGCAAAAAAAAATACAATATTTGATTTTTCTTCTAACTCAGTAATTCAGCAGTACCATGACAAGCAGCCTGGAAACTGGTTTAAACAATAAAGAGCACACATGACCTTCATAAAAGTTAGATTGATTTGAGGCTGCATATTTTAAGTACATTTAAAAAAAAACTGGTAAAAGGTTAACTGAGACAATAAAACAAGATAAAAAGAGACATTGTAAAAAATCTTGGCTACAACTTCAGTAATGCTAAAATGTACTTCATCTTTCACTTCGATGAATTATTGTCAAAGTTAAAATAAACAAAACAGCCTATTTCTCATGTTGAGATTCCTCAGTGGGTCTCCTGACTTTGATGATCATTTCATGAGCTGGAATAGGTTTTTTTGTTTTTTCAGCGAACAACGGAAAAGCTAAACAAAGGGACTTGACAGTTTATTATTACTGTAAATAACAAAGACAACTTCAGATGGTCCAGAACATTTCAGTAATTTAAGAGAAGTTTCATTACTTTCAGCCACAAAGAAAACAAATCTGTGATCAAGCTGACATTCACGAGGAATGCTCCGGAAAAGCAAAACAAAGCATTCCCACCACTACCGAGGAGAGGTTCATTCAGAGTTTTAGATTTAAAAACTGGAATTTTCAGCAAAATTTTGATTTTTCTGGGTGTTCTAGACCAGGACCACCAGAGTCCTCCAGACCAGGACTAACAGAGTCCTCCAGACCAGGACAAACAGAATCCTCCAGACCAGAACCAACAGAGTCCTCCAGACCAGGACAAACAGAATCCTCTAGACCAGAACCAAAGGAGTCCTCCAGACCAGGACCAGTAGAGTTCTCCAGACCAAAACTAACACAATTTTTGCAATATTTTGCACCATTATTGTATGTATGTATATTTTTGCATCAAGATTAATTTTTTTTTTGCCATTTCCCACTCTTTTCTTTGTTAAATATTTATTACATTTTGTTAAACAGAGAGACGAGTGGCAGGAAGTAGTGTCAGTACTGTCTGCTTCAGAGGGGTCCGAGTTTCTTTAGAGAGTTTGTTAGGATCCTGAAAGGCACCAAGTCTGAAAACACCTTGAAGCACCTGAAAGTGTAGGGGAGGAGCTACGAGTGTTTTTCTAGTGACATTGTTGGTAAGTTTTTCCAAATTCATGGCAACATCTAAAATAAAAACAAAAGCAACCAAAAACACCACATGACCTGTCTGCACAATCTCGAGGCTCAACAGAGTTTCACCTTTGAACTTCATTAATCATAAATTTACTCAAACTCAAATCTAAGTTAATTTTCTTATTTCAGGTTTTGAATCAGAGACTACGTTCTCAGGTCTGCTCTGTCATATGATCTTTTTTTGGGAGGGCGTGGGGGCTTCTAAGATGCTTTTTGGAAACGAGGCCTACCAACGCTCAGTTCTCGATGACTCCTCAAATGCACCGCAGCACAGCCTGCGGCCAAGTCATACCTGATACAGAGAACAGAAGGAGCATAGTGAGAAAAGAGACTACCAAAGAAGATGGGGATGGATGAGAGGTCGGAGGAGAAAAAAGGATGACGGGGGAGGCAGGAGAGTGACTGAAGAATCGGAAGAGGTAAGAGAGCTGTGGGGGCTAAGATGACTGGTTTGTATCGTCACATTTGTTCTCTCCTGTCAGCTTCCCCGAGCATCCGTCCGTCCTGCTGAGACGGAAAGAGATGAAAGCGTGAGGATAGCTCGGGAGGCGAGGGAGAGGGCAGGTGAAGGGAGCTCATGCAGGGCCGACGAGGAGCAAAGCAGGCAGGGGGTTAGAGCTGGAGAAAATAGCTTGAGCTGAACTACAAGCTGAATTCCTAATACCGCTTTTGGCTCTCATTGGCTCCGGTGGTCCATCATTTGCTGCTGCCAGTGAAGCACTTACAATCAGACCTCAAGTATTCCAGGGACTCCCTCATGGGTGCTTGTCTGGAATGCATTGATGTGGCTTGTTGCAATGAAAGACAATTTTAAATGTGTTCAGTCTGAAAAAATTGGTTTTTTTTTCTTGTGCAGTAACGGGTGTAGCTGGTGGAGAGTCCACTGGTAAAACTGCATTTCCATACATGTGTGCAGACTTATTTTTGTTTTGTTAGCTCACTGTGAAATGTTACGAGAAAATGAAGCAACCAGTTACTTATCAGAAAGATGGAAACATTAAAACTCCAGTGTTTAGGAAATTGAAAGTATGCAGAATTCTTCAAAAGCAAACAATTCAAATCTTCTGGGATTCCAGGGGGATGTTATTGCAAACCACATCTTGTAATTTTATGAGCTTTTCAATGCCGTTTACAGAAAGGAGTTAGAAAAACAGAGTGCACATTTATGTTAATATATCCATAATGGTTATAGCTGGGTTTCCTGCCAGATGTAAATGTTATCGCATTTATTGCAAGGTTGGCATAATGAAAAGCAAAGTAATGCACAATTTCATACATTACTGTTATATATCATTGTTCAAGGTTGGATTCTTTGTAGAAGTGAAGGCACTGATTCTGTCGCTCCAGAAAAAGAGTTGCAGTCACACCTCCAACAAAGGAAAACAAACTTTCAGTATATTCATTTGATGTGCATTTGTAAGTCGGGTAGCCCAGGTTCTGTATGCTGATGCAGAAACTCTTCCTTGAACAAATAAATTATTAAAAATCTGACACATGCTACAAAAAAATCATGGGGACAGTTACATCTTTAAGCTGTGGTCTTCTACCAGAGGCCTGGGGTCTTCAGGCTTCTACAACCTCTGCATAGATATTGCCAATGTTGTCTAAAAAAAAACCCAAACAAACCATAAACTGCTTCTCCAGTTTGAGGATCACAGCTCCAAGTGCTCCAGCTTCCTCTGATACCTTTATTTTCCACGTTTCCATTTTCCTCTTCCCACCCTTGGTAATTCTACAGCTTCTCATGTTCTTTCTTCTGATGCTGCTACATCCATCACTACTGCTTTCTTCTGGAGTTTGTTGACTGCCATGATGCCCGGTTTGTTAGATATCAGTCTGCTTAACAAAAACCCATGGGATATTTAGTCTTTCATCTTCGGAAGTATCTCTCATCTTGACTTTGAGAATTCCAACCCACACTCACACTGGTTTGTCTCAGGAGCATCTTTGCAACAACTTCAACCTGGGATCTTCTCTGGTGTGGTTGACCACCAGCTTCTTCTTGTACTTTAATGTCTAAGACCAACCTTTTCCAGCTACTTGCATCGATCTTTGCTGTCAGCCACTTCTTCGGTATACCAGTGTGGTTGCTCCTCTTCCTCCCCTTCCTCATTAGGTTTCTGTGATATTTGTGCTGGTGGGTTTTCT
This sequence comes from Zenarchopterus dispar, assembly GCA_028564865.1. NCBI lineage: Eukaryota > Metazoa > Chordata > Actinopteri > Beloniformes > Zenarchopteridae > Zenarchopterus > Zenarchopterus dispar. The sequence goes on along the minus strand of JAOWBL010000022.1, from coordinate 2,204,919 downwards.
GGTTGCATTTCTCCACTTTTTCTTCTTGAGCCCCCGACATCACTCCTTCCCTTCACTGTTTGGTCTTAAGAGGCTGGACACGGGTGAAACCCTGCCACCACTGCTTGAAAAATATGGAGTAACTGTTTTTTAACAATTACGATGTATGTTAGGAAAAATAATGCAAATGTCATCCAGTCAATTCTTCGTGGAGAAAGTTAAATTTCTGAGCATGTTGGGATCCAAAGTTAATAAAGCTCTTCCTTGAGGGCATGTAAGAGTCTGATCCAGATTTCATGTCCATCCAGCGGTTGCTCAGACATTTATACAAACTACTCGTGTCAATATTATAGTGGAACTTCATGAAAAGTCATGAGATCACCACAACTATTTTATTCAAAGAGAACTGTGGATATTTGTTTTGTTTCACTTCGACTCATCGAGCAGTTAGAAACCCTCAAGCAAATAAGCATCATCGTCATCCTCATTGTCCAAGAATCGGTGCTAAAGCCCAACAGCAAGTCATAATAAACTTAACACAAGGACAACAGACTTGAGACTGAAAATAAAAACTGTCGTGAATCCTCTGTGGCTTTTTGGCAAGTCTGTACTTTCTGGAAGTCTGTTTGAAGATTTGAACACTAGCTGGAATAATGAGATACTAACAATCTGATCTTAAACCAGCAGTGATCCAGGAGATGGTTGACTGCAAGGTGAACGCCACAGACCAGAAGGATCTGCAATGTAGAAGAAGAAGACGTTAGCCATCTATTACTATTGTTCAGAATTCCCTTGTCTTGGTCCTCAGGACCGGGTAACGAAGACCAGAACTAGGAAAACTAAATGAGCTAAGGAACACTTTCAGAACTCACCATCGAAGATAAAAGTGGCTAACTCCAGTCTTTTATGTTTCCCTGTTTCAAAACACCCTGATACACATGAACAGACTTGACCAGACCTCAAGGACAAGCTGGTGAAGATCCGTTTCTTTGAATCGGGTGCGTTGATGGCCCTCCACATCAAGAGGAGCCAGTTGAGGTGGTTTGGGCATCTGGTGAGGATGCCCTGATGGTGGGCACCTCCATCTGGAAGTGTTTTGGCCAGCTGGGAGGAGGCCCTGTGGAAGACCCCGGACACCCTGGAGAGATTATATCTCAGCTGGCCTGGGAACACCTAGAGGAGATGGCTGGGGAGAGGGAAACCTGGCCCTCGAAGCTAAGAGTGTTACCTCTGCGACCCAACCTTGGACAAGCAGAAGTTAATGGATGGATGGATGGATGGATGGATGGAGGTGTGTTGATGCAAGGAGACATGAAAGTCATGCAGGCCAGCGCTCCTCGAGGACTGATTTAAGAACACGGTTTACTGTGACCTCGACAAATGCAGGATAAAGCCCTGTCATGCAAAAAAAAAAAAAAAAAGAAACCAAATCCGGGAATGATGCATAAACACTGCCGTCTGCTCTTCAGAGCTCATTTAAAATGGACTAAGGCAACATGGAAAACTGTGTTTTGGTTGTGTGAAGAGAAAATTGAAATTCTTGATGGAAACCATGGAAGCGGGACTAAGCTCACGTCTCAGTTTGTTTGGGGGTGCATCAGCGCCTGTGGCGTTGGCAGCTTCCTTACTTTCAAATGCTGAAATGTTTTTAATGTTCTGTTGAGAACAACATATGGGTTTATGAGATTTACGAATCATAACACAGTGTCCCAACTTTTTTTTTTTTTTAATTTGGGGTTCTTCAACCAGGATTCATGTCGGCTGCTTTTCTTCTCTTTATGACCAACAGATCGTAAACCCAAAGATCCTTCAGAGATGAAAAGTCAAAGACGGGTGGCATGAGTTTTGAATGTCTGTTATGCCGTGGGGATGAATGATTATTTTAAATTATTCAAGCCCACTCACTTTTTGTTTGTTCTAAAGCACATCCAGACACGCGGCCCAGATATTTACAATTTAGCCCTGAATTAAAGTCAGCTTTGAGGAGGCAGCTGGAGCAGACGTGACTCTGTCTGCTGGCCTGATTTCTGCTCCATCATCTTATTTCCCCAGTTGGTCGTCACTTATTGGAGTTTTATAAAGACAGAACGAGAAAGATCTCAGCCAGGCAGTATTAACCGTCCGCCTGCCCTCCTCCGAGACAACCAGAGTCGACTCTCTTGTGCTCTCCAATTCTACGGTTCTACATTTCTCCCCCCCTTCTTTGTCCTTCTTTTGTTTCATTTTTTTTTCTCCATCTGCCCCTCTTTAACTGCCTCCCTCCTCCTCTCTGGAGATACGAAGCAGTCTTATTGAAGTTTAATCTTCAGTTGAGAGTTGGCGGTGTGGGGCCCAAAAACCAATGTGACTTTGCTGTTGATGGTGTGTCGCGGCGTCTTGGAGGTCAGCTGAGTGTTTGTGTTAGAGAGTGGTCCGGGTGATTGAGCTGCCAGAGTAGCCTCCAGGCACAAAATAATCAGGGAAATAAAAGAAGAGTGTGATTGTTTCACAACAAGCCTGTTCAAACATGGTAATGTGATGCCCCGAGACATCTGAACACAGCTCGAGAGTGGAGCTGCAGGCAACGGGAGGTGGTGTTTTCTGTGCGTGAGCGACCCGAAGCTTTATAAGAACTGCTGGGCTCTGTGACAAGTACTACAGCTGGGAATCGACCAAAAATATGCAACAGGAATAATAACGAAGACGATGGGAGGAAAGAGGTGGAGTGGGAAAGAAACACTTGTTTAAAACCCTCTGAAGAATCGTGAGAAATGGAGATAGACAGGGGAAAAAAATGAACCGATATCCATCCTTAGTTTGAAATCCTGAAATAAGAGTCATGGTGTTAAAACTGCTCACGAGTGAAAAACATTTTATAAAATAAAGAGAGGTCAATCCCATTCAGAACAAAGACAAATGAGGTGTCCGAAAGCTTCAGGTTAGATCTTCTCCAGAGGTCTGAGTCACTCCTCTTTATGTTTTTGTAATGGACTTTTTTAATTTGATTGATGGGTCATCTGTCAAATCCTCATGTTCCTGAGAGGGAAGGCGCTGGCGCATTTAAAATTTGACATTCATCTATTGGAGTAATGGACAGGCTGAGAGACACGAGGAGAGAGCAGGACTCCATCAGACTTTTCTGTCATTTGGTCTGAGAAGCAAGGGATGAAAAAGAAAAGAAAGACAAATAAAAGGTCAAAATCAGATCTTTTTCATGTATTTGCTTATCAGGTGGAACAGAGCAGGGAAACATCTACCTTCTGGGTCCCAGTGGGGATGGAGGCATCTGAAGAACTTCTGTGAATCCTGGACAGAGAGTGGTGCCACCAGAAACACCGTCCCTTCGTCTTCACTAATCTGTGCCGATTTACACTGGGCAGAAGACCTTGACAGGAAGTCAAACATAAGAAAAACCTGTAAATTTTCAAATTAAAACACTACGAGCAGAACCAACTTGTGACCTTCAGAGGCTCAGCGTGCACAGTTCAGAAGGTCTCAAAAGAGATTTTAAGCAAGTACAAGGAGAGTCTCATTTTAGAAATGAAAAAGCATGTTTTATTTGACACCACTAATCCTTTTTATTTGTATTAGAGCAGACAAGATATGATGAGGAATATGTCTTTAAATGAGCAGATTCTCACATAAGTCCTTGGGGTAAACTTCTGGTCATCTCATGAATCCGGCAGCGTGGGCAGCGCTCTGGAGCGATCTGCTTCTGAAATGCACCCGATGGGGCCCGAGGTCACGCCGAGGACAGAGCAACACGGCTCCGCAGCTCAACTGCAGCTCCCAGTAGGATCCGGGCTTAAAATATGCAGGACAGTGGGTCGCCAGAACCGAGAGAAACACCGACATCAAGAAAAAAAAAAAAAGATTTCAGTCATGAAGAAGTGTTGCTAGAGTGTCTATTTAAAAACAAACCAGGGGCCTAGTTTTTGATGCTGAAACCTAACAAAACAAAAGGTAAGCGTAAAAGCCAACTTTAAAATGAAATAAAGTTTTTTGTGTAAAGTTCACACGTTTTTAAGCTGAAGAAAGGAAAGATTAAATTGTGTCGGAGGATACATATCATTAGATTATTGGCGCTTTTGAGCGGCCTCCGTGTGCGGCGGGAAGTTTAAAATTCCCAACTTTCATGGAAGGCAACACGATCATCGTAACGCACGCAAGCCACAATTCACTTCCGCTACGGATGACGTCACCCCATTCAAAGTCTACGGAGACGGACACGGCTGACGCACGCAACGTTGCTGTGTGAATCCAGCTTTAATGGAAGTGTTTTAAAACCAAGAAATATAAACTCAAAAAGAGGAAAAGCTTCGGGAAAAATAAAGATGTTCTCTGATCAGGTAAAGTACGTATTTTTACACAAATATTAGTCTCAGTCAGGAAGTATTTATAAACCTGTGAACACATCTCCTGTAAAATCCCACCCTTACTAAAATTCAAATTCAGAAATATTTTATTCATCTCCAAGGGGAAATTAATTAAGGGAAACCTGCTCCAGATTCAGAAATGTCACATAAAACCCAGATTGAATCTTAAGAAAGTGTGTCTGCTGATGAATGACAATCACTCTAGAGCAGCTCATTAATGAGCATAAATCCTGCTCCAAGACCATCTATGAGGAGATGTAAAGGTGCATCCACAACCTACACGTCTACCCACGCGTTAGAAAACAGAAAGAGAGAAGAAGAAGAGTTTTTCTGATGGGCGGTTAAAGGTAAGCTCAACTAAAGTGGACCAGCAAGGTTGGGGCTTCAAAAGATGGCTCATGCAGCTAACGCCAAGTCCTCTGTCCAGGAAGGCATCAAATAAGGGATGTGAAAACGGTCTGACATAAAGTTAGATGGAAAAGAAAAAAATAGACATTTCTCTGCATCAGTAACACTTTCTGCTGAAGATGACTGGGTTACCTCTAAAATAAGAGTTGTCTCCTTCTCAGGAAGCATCCCTGATCCACCTCCACAGAAGTCAACAGCAAACTCCAAAGATAGCCTTTTACTTTTTAGATGTGTTATATTGTTATGTATCGTGGCAACCGGGATTTATATCGCTTTTAATGCACAGTTTAGGAAATGATGAGGAAGAGTACAAATTATAGCACAATCACTTTCTTCATTGTGGGTTATTTGAAGTTTTTTGGCCCACAGACTTTTACTGTTTTCAAGTGTCAATAAGTCAACATGTAGACAAAGGTAACTTTAAAAAACAACATGCTTTTGTTGTTTTTGTGTGTGAAGTAATTCCCATTTCAGTCAAGCTTCCGAGGAACTAAGATTCGTTGCAGTTCCTTGATTGACCTCTAGAGGCTGGCTGCAAAAGCGAGTCCATCTCCATTGACCTCCATGTTCAAATTTCAAACTTTAGAGGAAATCAACATATTTACAGCCTGGTTAAAAAAAAACATTTTGTCATTTGTTACTTGATTTCACATCCATGTTACCTCTGAGGGGGAGGGTTTTTTTTTCTAACTTCAGGGGAATTTATATAAAGCAATACACTTATTTCTAATATGACTGACAGTTGGCTCAGCCAATGGCTAGCCACTGTCGCTTCCTCATCAGTCATCGTCATTCTACAAAGCTAAGTGAAATAATCAGCAGTTTGTACAAACCAGCGTTGGTTAAAGGTAGAAGTCATTTTTGATTTCACAACAGAAACAATATCTGAAATGAGATGTTTCACTCTGGGATGGACTGGTGACCTGTCCAGGTGTATCCCTGCCTATCACCTGTAATCAGCTGGGATTGGGAAAATGGCAGACCGCGTTGTGAAGTCTGAGAATGACGATCAATACTTTTCAGCATTTCTTATTCACACGAGCTCTACGAACGGTCGGAGGCAGGAGTAGATTTTGTTTTCAAAAAGATCAGAACTACTAACATTTTCACAAATGCAGAAATGCACGTAAACACCCCTCCGTCAAGATTTTATGCAGAAATTAATTCTACTCACGTTTCACGAATGAGGGCCGATGTTTGTAACAAATCATCGTAAAGAAAACGCAACTTTTATCAGAAAGATCGGTGACGGGAATCCAAAGTTACTTCTGGTGGTTTCCATGGCAACAGGGATAAGAAAATGCAAGATGGTGCTTTATCAAAATAATCAAAAATTCCTTCAAATAAAACTGAAACCTACATTTTAACAAAAAAAAAACTAATTTGTGCTGCTTTATTGGAAGATCACAACGCTAAGTTTTAAGATAATTCAGAATAACTTAAAACTGCAAAAACAGTTCCTTTAGCAAAAAACCTGATATTCCTAAATCTTGTCAAATTATATCAAGCAAAAATAACTCTACCAACAAGGTAAGAAAAAGTTTCTTCTCTACAGTTCTTAAAACTAGCAAAAATAGTCTAGCCACCAAACAAAAAAAGACTAAAGGTATTGAAACAAAGTTTTTTTCTTTTACTTTCTCAGAAATGAGTTTTTGCAGTGTAAAAGCAGCTGAAGAGATAATCTACTGTTTTTGAAAGCATTTCATTATCAGATGTGTTTTCTTGTTGAAAGGACTTGTGTTGAATATGGGTTTTTGGAGAGAAAACTGCACTTTTCTCTTATCAGACTGACATTCTGTCAGAGAATCTTTTAACAGAACAAATTCCCCGGTTTTACCGGGATGAAAGCTTATTTTCGTCGTGGGAGTAATGTGAGTGCAGCCTGGCGAGGACAAGAGGAGTGAGCGTCACTGCTTCTGTCTGCTCTTCAGTGCTTTTTATGCATTTTCTTGTTTTGCTGCAAATACCAATCACACTTCTGGGGACAAAATTAAATGAAGTTCAAGTAGGCGGGGGACGGTCCAAAGCTGTGATTTTTAAGATGCTCAAACCGCCAGAAAATCTGTGGATGGCAGAGACTCAGGACTGAATTAAAGGGATGGCAGAGCAGACAGAAGGAGAGACAGGTGAGAGGCTGGCCGAGGGGGCAGGATGGGGACGAGAGCAGGATGGGGACAAGGGAAGGACGGGGAAGAGAGCAGGACGGGGACAAGAGGAGGACGGGGAAGAGAGCAGAACGGGGACAAGGGCAGGACGAGGATGAGGGGAGGATGGGGATGAGGGCAGGATGGGGACGAGAGCAGGATGGGGACAAGGGGAGGATGAGGACAAGGGAAGGATGGGGATGAGGGCAGGACAGGGATGAGAGGAGGGTGGGGACAAGGGGAGGACAGAAACGAGAGTACAATGAGGACAAGAGGAGAATATGGTTGAGGGGAGGACATGTTCGACGGCAGGATGGGGACGAGAGGAACGGTCAGAAATTTGGCTTATTCAGCATTATTCCAGCCTTTACCACGGAGACATGGGTGGATGTGGTAAACTTTCAGAATATACATGTACGCCTGTCTTCAATAATCCAGAAGGTGGTCGACAGGTGTAATCAGCTTTAAAGACCATTTTTGAATTATATACCCACATCCTGCTTAAACTAGCAACAGATCACGGGGTTCTGACAGCGAACCAAACCACTGTGAGACTAAAAAAGGGACGCTGTCTTTGCATCCATTATTATCACAAATAATTTAATCGTATCATCATAGTTTATATGTTGTAATAATGCAGTGATAAGAACGTTATTTACAGATGTGCTCTGACTAGACGATGTCTGTAAAATCATCTGACAGTATTGTTCCAGGATTCATTCATAGGACTGGCAGGGATAATTTCAGTCTTTTTTCATGAATGGGTACGGATGGATGGACGATTGTCCTCTTGAAACTGAACTTGACATCAATGGGAGATTTCTGACAGTAAAGACTGCAAGTATGGGCTTATCTTCATGTTAGTTCGTTTTCCTCCCGCTTAAGTTTATACAGCAGAATAAAACCAAATTAAGTCTCATATGCGTTGCTTTTGATCTTACAAGTTCTCCTGTGTTGACTTGAGATCAACCTGAAAACCTGTCACAGCTTTAAAATCCACAACGCTGAGTTATACCTGAAATGTGAATAAAAACATCAGCTGATCCAAATGTTGCAAAAACATGTTTAATCTCTTCTTGATGCGTGTCTATTTACATGTAATAAATCTGCAAAATAGGAAAGAGCAGGATATTTACACAGGCGTGAAACAGCCAAAACCTGTCACAGCAGCTTCAAATCTGAAACTCTTAAAAAGGTATCATAATTCAGAAAGTATTAAAACTCCACCATAATTCTTTCCTTTTTACCTCTCTTCTCTTTAATCTTTGAGAAAAGGTGTTTTACATCCTCTGTTCCCTCTCTGAAATGTACTTTTAATCAAAGTGAACTGAGTTTGGGGAGGAAATTGGAAAGATGGAACTGCTGGGAGTAAAAAATGAGGATTACTGATGGGGTCAGAAATGGCACGCGAGGGCACGTTTTAAGGTTTGGTGTCGCGCTGAAAGGTTCGGCCCGTTCTGAAAATATGTATATCATTAAAGTCGGCTTTCAAAGTGTACAACAATTAGTGTCAGTTTTGAAACTGGATTAAAACAGGCGCATCAGTGCCACAGTTAAATAAAGATGGGAGTAATCACCACGGGGCCCCGTCTGGCTACCGAGCCATCGCTTAGCAACACGGTTGTCATTTGGTCAGAACTATTTGGGCTTGTGGAGTAAATTTAAAAGTCATAGACCTGACTGAGACAGTTATGGCAAGAATATCCTCTGAAAGCAGCAACATCTCTGTTTACGAATAACAAACCTTTTTAAACTATTTAAATGGCTGTTTTACACAGAGGTTTATCCATATTCACTAGTTAGACTACAGGCTAAGTAGTATTTTGAACTAAGATGTAAACTTGTTTTAAATTTGGCCAAAACTTCATGTCGATTCACTTTTGGAGCCAAATATCAAATTACCTGTAATTTTTAGCATTTGCATAAAATCTAGTAGCCTGTTAGCTTAGCTTATAAGCTAAAGGGAAGGTGGAACTAAAATAAGTGCTTTGCTCAAAAGTGAAATAAATGACTCAAAGTGTTAATTATTGGAAAAGTGTTAATTATTGGAACTAGCTCACCTTTTTTTCTGCCCGTTTAATGTCATTCATCAGTGCTAAACTAATTTTATGCTAGGTTCTGATGTGACGGGTCAATCGCAGAGAAAGATATGGATTGTGTCTCTAAACCCTCACAAAACTGTAAGTGAACAAGTACAAGTTACAGTTTTAGGTAACAAGACATTTAATATGAGTCTCATGTCTGTATTAAAGTAACAGAGCTAATTAGCTTAGCTAGCTTTAGCATTCATTTTAAATTCTGGACATTAAATACCATCAAGTGATATCAGGCTATTTATCCTAAAAGATTCCAGTTCATTTAGTTTTTTTTTTTAAAAGCACATCTTTCACAATTCCTTATTAACTCTCCCATGTTTTGTATTTTTTGATATCTCTGACAACTGGACAGGATTTGAGAAAATAGAGCCCTCTAACACACGACAGACATAATTAAAGCATTTTTAAGCCAAACAGTGATGTTTGCCAACCAAGTAATTTTCTCATGCCAAAACCCAACTAAAGAGGAAAAATAAAGGTTCAAAAGTTTAGGAAATTACTCTGAAAAATGTAAAAGTGGCAAACCTAGAACAGGTGGATTAATTACAGATGTGTGGATTAAAAATAAAAATAAAAAGTTATGTTTAAGAGCATTTATCAAATAAAAGTGACTATTTCACTGTCAGGAGACTTGGCTCCTCATGTAAATGATGGGATAAAACTACTTTCTTTACTCTAGAGTTGTATCTGGGCATTTTTCTCTAAAATAATGAGATCACATTGACTCAAATGTTTCAACTGCATTTTCCTGTATCAACTTTAAAAAAAAAAAACCAAACAAATTAGCACATTTCATGAAATATTGTATCATTATTGTTTCCCAGATTTCCTCGACTTGAATCATACTCTTCATGTATACAGAAAAAAGATTTCTATATAGTAAGAGGCACACTGAAGACTTGTCGTATATGGCGTCATTAAAATAATCTCTCCCCTCCCCTGCCACAAATCAAAAGGTACCACGAGACACCTCTTCATACCAATTCCCACAATTTTTTCATGTGAAGCAGAAAACGAGAAGCACAGCTAAGAAGCAAGAGCACCAAAGACCAAGTCGGCCCCATCTCGATATCTTGCTCAGTATTTTTCTTTAGTCCTGACAAAGTGAACTCTGAGTGGTACGCCTCAATACTATTTCAATATCAAAGTAATCTTTACAACATATTCATCAAAAGAACAAGTGAATACAGGTCCAACATCAATGCATTAGTCCACATCCTCAACGGTTTCAACCGTTCATTTTGACTGAACAGAGCACGCTCATGAGTGCCTGCACATGGAAGAAGCAAAATGTTTAAATTTCACCATACAGACACAAACATTAAAGAACTTCAGTACGGGAGTATGTGAATGAGAAATCTTTTTTTTTTCTTTTTCTTTTTTCCTTGGAAGAACTGAAAAGGTGGATGTTAAGTCGATAATTTCTTCTCACCGAGTTGTTCTCCTGATGTGGGTGAAAAAGCTTTGGTCATCTCGTTCTGCATGTTGTTTTACCCTGTCTGGATCAGTGGTTCAAGTATAGAAGCACATACAGAACATTTCATCATGTCTGGATGCACATTTGTGCTGGGAGATAAAAACGCAGAGCCTTGGGCTGGTTCTGAACCTGTATACTATACAACTAGTATGGGCTGAATCTGCCAAAATGTACTGCAAGCCATGCTAAAAATACCCAGATGGGGTAGTACTTCCAAAAATATACCCAATGTGCAGTTAACCAATCTACCTTCCAAACCATTTCCCACAATGCAAAGGGCCTAACTCGCTTCTGGTTATGTTGTAGAATAATCACTTCTGAAATGGTCTAGTATGCACAAGACTGGAAACAATATTATATGTTGAGTACATGTGAGTACAGGCTGGTATTCAGGTGAAAGACTCAAATGTCTACAGGATTTAAAAGGTTTTCAGAAAACCTCCAAACTTGAACAAAGTTGATGTGATTGGACTTGAGTTCTAACCCAGATAGCAGACATATCTAGACCCAACAGGAACTACTATGTTTGCTGGACCTGTCCCAAAACTCATGAACTTGCTCAAACTTGTGTTGCATGAGCCAGATGTGTTCATGTGCTAAATCTGATTTGAGAGCAAGTGTTAAGGGAGGTGGGGTGAGGGTGTGGGGGGCAAAGAAAATATAGAATTAAGCCATGTCTGGTTTAGGTAGCTCCATTCACATCGAGTCAACACCGTGACTCAAAGCCAAATGTGGGTAAAACTAAACTGCAGATATGGCCACATCTGAAATGGTCTAGTATGCACAAGACTGGGCTGTGTTTGATTGGCGCCATCAGTATATGGTACATGTCTAGCAATCATGTGTATTCTGGACTGTTTATATCCTAATTCTGCTGCTTCAATAAGGTCACCAAGATGTCTTCTTGTTCTTCAAACAAATGATGCATGTTGGATAGTATCTGGAGCACATGCGTGCTGTTACTGAAGGTCAAATCGACTTTCATCAAATCAAATTTAGACTGAACATTGTGGCTTGTAGCGTTAAAGATCATGCTTCACTATTAACTAGAAATGACCTGGACTTAACTGTAAAAAGTTTAGATCAATATGTAATCTGCAATACCTAACAGCCATCAAGTGATTTGCATATGTCAGTACCTCGCAGGTGATAGAGGTTATTATTTTAGTGTCATTTCTAAACTCAACCAAAGTTACCATACTGAAACTCATGATCTGCATCGAGTGTGATACACTCTTAACCGTTGTTGTAAAATGGCTGTGACTGAACAATTATCACATGGGATATGGCTGTCAGTCAGCTCCTGGTGGGTTCTGAGGTGTGGGTGACACCTTCTGCCTGTTGGCTGCTGATCTTCGGCTGGAAGAAACACCGAGTCCAACTGTGTCACTTCAAACTGAAGTGCACCTAGGGTGAAAATATAGTGGAATAATCTGGATTTAAATGACCTTTGTCTGCAGATAATAGATCAACAATTCTGAATCCACAGGACACAGGAGTAACTGAGATGCACAAATATGCTTTTCATCTGGATTTCTTGCCAACACAACTGAATAGACTAGCTTAAGTTCAAGTTTAAAGAAGTTAACCTTTCAGTCCAGATTTACATCTCTGATGTTGGCAACACTATCTAAAACGGACTGAGGACTTCAGAGATCTTTACCCTCAACAGTGGGGAACAAGTTTGAGGGAAGCACTGCAGAAGCGGAAGAAAATCGAGGTTTTATGAGGTATTAGTAATGGTTCCTTTTAAAGCCATATTGCTCTAAAAGGTGTGCATTTGAATCTTTCAATTGAAATGTAGAGGAGCCATCTCTCAGTGATCGATTGATCTGGTCTGGTGCCCTGTGTCTTTTCACAATGTTTTCCTTGTTTTTATATTTCCAATCTTTATGTCTTCATTTTCCAGCCCTCCAAGAAGTGATGTGCAAGTGTTGCAAAACAGAACGTTAAAGCCAGTCTACATAGCAATACCACCTCCGACCACATGGGGGGGACGGGGGGGGGCGCAAAGAGCCGCAGTGCCCCCATGGACTCAGAAACAGTTTTACTACGTAGAGTGGCTTTAATGAGTGTATGATTTTGAATGCAATGAAAGTCAATGTGGAAGTTAATGTGGTGCAGCAAACTGTATCAGGAAAACATTTGGATTTTTTTTTTTCACCCCAATAAGACCACAAAACAGAAAAAGAGAAAGGCTTTAGACTTGTACAAAAAACCCAGAAAACACTCACATATGTCGAGCTACATTTCATTATCTTTTCAGAAACCACATTCACAATTTAAAAATGGGCCCTTTAGCTTTCTTTACTCCAGACTTGAGAACCAAAAAAACCCAACAATACTGATTCACTTTCTTCTGCACAACAAAACTAGACTTTATTTCAGAGGTTTCACCTCCAAATAAATCGTTTCAGACGAGAGGGGGTGGGTGGGGTGGGGTGGTCTAGAAAACACGATCAGAAAGCTGAAAAGCACTACAGTGTGCCAGGGATCTGCTTAAATGACCGTCTAATGCCTCGGTGGCTGCTACCACAGCACGAGGCAGACTTCCACACAAATGACTGTTGTCTCATCTAAATCAGCTGACCATGATGTATTTGGTTTCTCTAAAACAAACACAAAAGCACTGTAGGTTGTTGGCTCATAGAAGGCTTCCAGACATTCGTTTTTTAGCATCTCTAGAGCCAAAAATGTAGCACATAATGGCCCCAAGACCTCATGTAGAAAATGTCTGTATATATATATAT
>JAOWBL010000022.1:2175831-2187025 GCA_028564865.1 Zenarchopterus dispar | reverse complement strand
TATATATATATATATATATATATATATATATATATATATATATATATGTGTGTGTGTGTGTATATATATATATATGTCTGTTGTTTTTAAGCCATTTACCTATTTTAAACTCTCAGTCACTAAGCATGACAACATTTTCATAATAGCACATTTTGTCTAACAAAAAAGTTTTTTTTTGCACTAAACAACATTCAAAGTAAAACATGGCACAAGACAACTTTTTCCTTGTGTTTTCATAATTTTTCATCTAGGAAATATCAAAAACGTCTGAAACATAGCTTTTGTACATGGGACTGGAAAACTTTTTTCAACTTTTCATTTGTTTTAAAAACAAAGGGTTGTATTTATATATTTATATCTATATCTATATATATATATATTCATATATCCTCTTTCTTTTGATTTAGCTTTGTTGTGCAAATTCAGCAGTAACACAAGTGGCACAGCACTGGGGAGAGTAGGCAGGTGGAGAAGGAAGAAACCAAAAAAAGCAATGACAAATCGAATCTGGAAATGTTCTTTGTTGGACTGAAGTGGAGTTGTCTTTGATCCGGAGATGGAGAGTCGATACGGAGGAGCAGGTCTTCCACTTGGTCACCCCTGCAGAGGCGGCAGCTTGGTGCCAGGCGGCCGCCCTTCTGAGGCGTCTCTCAGCAGGTCTGCGACTGCTGTCCCTGACCTTTGAAACCGCCGCCTATAACGTGGATTTTTCCTGGCTCACAGTGTAAACCAAAGCCTCCTCATCGGAAAGATGCTAACTGGGGTGGTTTGTACATTTCCTGTAGTGTTTTAACTCCAGTCAGGCACGCTTTTGGTCGTCACAACGGCGAAGCTGAGGGATGCGCTTGATTTGGTTGAGATCAGTGGCTCAGAGAAGAAAAAGATGGAAATGAGAAAAAAAAAACAAAAACGCTGAAAGGCCCTCGGTTCCACATCCTGCTCTCTCTCCAGTGTGCTGCTGCTGCTGCTGTCCAGTCCTTGCAGTCTTTTCCACTCCTGTAAGTTGCAGTTTGCAAGTGTGATAACAACAGACTTCAAATGTCGAGGGTCAAAATGTCACAGGGCATCAAAGGTTGTCGGGGGAGCGTGTGTTTGTTAGCCAGTTCTGCACTAGCCGGGGCGCGCCATTGGCCGGTCCTCAGCTAGCCAGAGCCATGGTATCGATGACCTGCTCTAGCTTGCCGCGTAGCCGCTGTCTGCGCGACTGTTCGTCCTTCTGTAGCGCCGACAGGATCTGGACACAAAAACGGAAGACCATTAGTCCAAACAACTCACTGGGAGCACTTCATTCAAACCTACAGCAGGCGAAAATAAAAATAAAACACAGCAAGAACCCCCCCCAGAGATGTACCACCCTAAGAAATATGATTTTAAATTTGTTGGTAGCAGCTTGTTTTAAGAAGTTAGGAAAAGGTGACGTTTATCACCATGTACCTCTTGTTTCAGAAATGGTCCATAAACATCTAGGAACTAGTTACTGGAAGGGAAATGTCCTGGTTCTTCTTGAAGCTGCTCAACAGTTCTGGGACTTTATCATATTTTCATTTTTAACATTCACTAACTGTTTTTTAAGACTAACTCAGCGCCTGGACTCCACTATGAGGCCATGCTTTTGTGATAGAGGCTGCAGGAAGTTCAGCATCGTCTTGCTGAAAAAGACCTTCCTGGAAAAAGGACATTTTCTGGATGGGAACATATGATGCTCTGAAACCTTTATAAACCCTTCACTGTGGATTTTTCATTTCCAGATGTGTCAGATGCTCATTACGTAAACCCTAATGCACCCCCGTACAATTGCATTGATAATAAACTGGATGGTCCCTCTCCTTTCCAGTCTGGAGGATGTGGTGTCCAAAGTTCCCAAAGGGAACTCCAAATGTTGCATCGCCTGACCCAGTCCAGTTCACTTTGCCCACTTCTGGATCATGTTCACATATGCCTTCTTTGGATGACAGAACTTTAACCTGCTTTGTGGATGGATTGCTATTTATTCCCAATCGTGTCGTTATTCTTCCAGATATAATCTTTAGAAATACTGCTATGTCCCACTTTCGAATTTTGGAGATTTGCAAAATATCGCACTCTGTTTTTATTTACATTTTCCTCACTTTTTTTTTTAGACATCAGGGTTGCATTCTGATCCTTAACCATAATTGCTCAGATACACTCTTTAGCACAAAGAGCGCTCTGATGCTAATTTCCATCCACCGGTTAGCAATTACAATTACACTGATGCTGACAACGTGGGCCGGGTTGGCAGGGCAGGTGTGAGGACTGCTGGGACGTGTATAATTGCACGTTAATTACCACGGAGAACGTATACAGGAGTCTGTGTGCGTGTTGTCCGACTGTGTTATTTCGCATGGACAGGAGGAGGAGGAGCTGCTGCGGTACAGTTCTGTGGATGTGTGCGTGTGCATTAGCGAGTACGTGTGAGCATGCTTAGCCTGGATTTGTACATTTGCACTGGTGTGTGTAAGGTCAGGGCACGTGTTAGAGGCGATGGGGACCTGCAGCTGCCTGTGTCTGGATAATAGACTCTAATGACGGGGAGCAGTCGGTTTGAATGGAGCCAGCTGCAACCAGCAGCATAACTACTGTAATACTGCTGCTGTGGAGGGATGGTACGCAGGAAGGAAGAAATCTCTCTCTTAACACCATACATCCACAATAAAGTTAGCAAAGGGGTTGAATCTATAGAATATACACAACACTACTTTTTTTCTACATTAGCATGCTTAAAAAATGTGATCTGATCATCAAAGTCGTAATAACAACAAATTCATTGAGCTTAAATTGATAAGAGACAAACAATTATGATTTTTTTTTCATTTTTTAACACACTCAAAGTAAAACCACTGACTAATTACAACATACGCTCATTACAAGTTTGAGTATTTGGAGAATAATCAATGAAAGGAAGCTTTTGAAGTTTACTCTTCACAAGAAGAAATTTCTAAATTGTTCCTTGTTTAAAAAAACAAAACAAAACCCAAATAAGGGTGTGTGTGAAGACACATGATCAAGATTAGTTGATCTGTATAAACTGCGAACGGGATACAAAGTCATATCGAGGTGTTTAGACATCAGTCCACAGTTAAACTGTTCAAAAATGAAGAGTTTAAAATAGTGTGGCTACGCTTCCTGGACTTCAGTACCTGGTCAAAATGACTCCAAAGACAACAGAGAAAAACCTACGAGTTACCTGAGTCAGGGGTCTACCCTGCAGAAGTGGAGGCTCTTACCTATCTGCTCAGATTTTCTTTTGGACAGGAAATTTAGTTTTTCATGTATGACTCTTTGTAAGTCCACAAAGACCTCTGTGGAGGTAAACTTCAATTTAAAAAAAAAAAGTGTTTATTATTTTGATTTGAGAGCAGTCTTCTGGTGTGAAAACTTGCTCTGAATTTCTGCGCTCACATTCACTGGCACCTGCAGAAAATTTCAACGTAAGATTCATACTTTAAATATTTAAAATGAAGGTGATACGCTGCCCTCCTTTTCGGCGTGGAGTGGAATCATTACGAAGTGTGGCCTTGAATAAATTTAAATCTCAGCGTACGTGATAAAACGAGCAAACAGAAGCTGCGAAACCAAACGTAAGCAGTGAGTTCAGCATCACATCGGGCTCTCGGTATTTTACAGGGTTGCTCCGAATAAATCTGAGAGAGAAATCAAAGAGAGGACACCAGAAGGACTCAAAGTTGAGAGCAGGACATTTGTATGCAAACGGTGGGTTTGAGCGCCAGCCAACAGTTTGGGGGTGAAGCAGAGCATATTTGCACGCATGCAGGGACTTTCCAGCCTTCGAAAATTTTGAAAAAAATTCTCCTTCGTGAAATGGGCCGGGTACCCGTCAAATTCCCAGCTGTGATTGGCTGCATGCTTCTGCTGTGGCATCCAGAATCAAATCAAATCAATCTTTATTTATATAACACTTCTCGTACAATAAAATGTAGCACAAAGTGCTTAAAAGGAAGTTTCTATTCCTGTGCCCTAGGAATCAAAGTTAAATCCAGAGGAACCGGACTAATCATTTGTGGTCAAGAGGAAAAGAATTAGGATGACTGGAGTGCAGCATTTAGGCTTAAAAACAAGGAATCCTGTTTGGTTAAAGATATATCTCCGTACACGCTGATTTTTAACAGCACAGTAATTTGACACAGAGTAAATAAAAATCCTATTCAGTCATTCAGTTCATTCATTCTTTCTGTGGTTGAAGCTGGCAGCGCCAATGAATGAGTCAAAAAAAAAAACTATTTATGGGATCTGTTGGTTTAAATTATGATCATTCACACGGAAAGTCTTGAATTATGTGACACATGAGCTGGATTTACAGCTTCAAACGCTGTTTTTCTTTTATAATGCTCATGTTGTCTAGATTGAATTGCCTCCCGGTTGCCTGGCAACCTCACAGAGATGACACCACGCAGAAAGTGTAGTGCTTGTGAACTTTTCATGTACCTCACAGCAAAAAAAGCACTTGACAAATTTCAGCAGTCTTCCTTTCAAAAGATTGTTCGTAAAGGTTGAGCTTTAATCAACCGGCTGCAGCCGCTGTACCAGGTCGTCAGAACCCCCCACCCCCCAAAAAACAATCGTTTCAGCTCCATCGAGTTTGTAATGTTATGACCTTATGGCTTCATGTGCATCTTAATGGTGAATACCTTCCAGCTTATAGTGATGCAGTATAATTGAATTAAAATGACCTCATGGCGTTACTAAAGGCAAGTAAAGCGAGAGGGAGAAAACACATCCATCGACCAAGTAATTACAGCCTTCTTTCTTCCTCCCCGTTTGATTGTTGGTCGTAACACGGGGCCGCTCACCTCGTCTTTGTACTTGATGATGTAGGTGTAGATCTCGTGCAGCGCCGACATGCTGTTGAACTGGCTGAGGTGGAGGCGGGACTGCTCTGCTAGGTAGGCACTCATGTCCTGGTCGCTGATGGCCGGCATCCGGGAGATATCGGAGTAATACCTGGAGGAGAGGTCGGAGAGAGTCGTCATGCCTGTGGTTGATGATTATGCTTAAAAAATATATATATTTGCCCACTATTTCAAGTCTGTCACCTTTTTAGTTTAGTTAATTATTTTTTTTCTGGGGAAACTGAAAAAATGTTCTGCCTTGTGTTGATAAGTGTACTAACAGACCACCGTGACCGGTTCTGATTGGCCTGGAGGGGTCACGGGGTGGAGCTTAGCTAAAGTAGCAGCTACCTCCGCCACCTGATGAAGGATGCTAACCAGGCTAATCTGAGGATGGCTAGCCAAACCGGAAGCAGAATTCCAGCTTTCCCATCATCACCTCGGCCCAACTTCCTGTTGTGTTGCATCGACTGTCGTAGAAGTGAAGAACACAAAACTCTAACACTAATTTTAAAACAGGCACAACCATGGAATAAGAGCCAGGTAGTTGACCAAAAAAAGGTAAAGTTATGCCCTAAAACCAGCTGCTATGAACCGAGTCGTAAAAGCAGTGTTAAAAAGGGTGCTGATGTTCTGCATCTTTCGACCAAAGAATGTCACTGACATTTCGTTCGGACCTCAAACATTTGAAAAAAGTTCATGATGTCAGAAAAAAAAATTACCTAAAAATATAAATCTGCATTTGCTTCAGTATATTTGTGGATTAAATTCTATATTTTTCATTGTTGGTGGGGTTGTAACAGGAGCAAACAGACAACAGTGATATTCTGAACAAACACAGCTGTGATGAAAGATGTTTGCAGAATCCATGTTGAGGTTTGGAGGAGCAGGACCTGCAGAGGTGACCAGACCAAGACCAAAACAGGAACTATGTTTAACGCCACCTATGAAGACTCGTCTCAGCGCCTCCAAATGGTCCCTGGCTGCTCTGGGACTTCCTGTACCACGTTCGACGTGCACAAAGAAGCTGAAAATAACCATCAGGCTTCATTTGAACCCTTATCATTTTTACAGTTATATCCCCGAAATCTGAACATAAAAAAAAGAAAACCTTTATCATCGCTCTGTGTAAAATGAACTCATCTTAATGGAGTTAAACATCTCAGAACCGAATAAAAACGAAGGTTAAACCAGACGAGGTTTATCGAAAAGCCTCCAGCTGGACGGGAAGGACAAATATTTGCTGTAAATCCTCCTTTTATGTGTTCGTTCTCTGTCCTCACTTGTTATTTAAAGAAACAAAAAAAAAGCAAAATTATGCAGCTCACGAGCTCATTTTACCGATATTTTCCACTCCCTGAATATACTGTAATCTATTTTAATAAGCCAGAAGCAAGTCAGTGGTAATTACAGCGTATCATTTCTCTGCTCTTAATTTAATTCAACTATGTATTCATGCTTTAAATGCTTGCAGCAGAAAAAAGTTCAACCTATAATGTTGCCGTAATCTTACAGCTGTTAATAGTGTAATTAACTTTGATCTCAGCGCTCAACCTCATTTCTCTTCCACCTTGCAGCAACTTATGAGGAAAATGGTTTGGACCTGACCCCCCAGATCACCTCCGCCAGTGGGCCCGGGTCCACCCGGTACTCACCTCTCGACCCAGTTCTTGTAGTTGGGGATGTCTTTAGCGTAGAGGAGCTTATTGGAAGGCGAGTCTTTTCCCAGCTTGTGCTCGGACGTGGAGCAGGAGTCCATGAAGGTCTGAGCGACCACGGAGAGGCAGGCGTCCGTGATGCTGTTCTTGTGGATGTCGAACACAAACTGAGGGTTCTTGATCACGTTCACCCAGAACCGCAGAGGAAGACTGTTGGGGACGACAGAGAGTCACAGGTGACCCCGAACGTTCGGCCAAACATGGTCCCGATTTCTCACGATGTGAAACCACATTTCTTTCATAAACAATTCCATCTTTTACAACCATCATCATCATAATTTATCCACAATGAAGTCAGTGTGAAAAAAGTTAATTATGTGTACAAAACTGTGTACAACTGTACAGGTCACACTGGTTTTATGAGGGAAAGCACAATGCCAAGAGGGAAAGACATAAGCAACGGTCAACGTTGCTGCTCATCAATATGAAAAGAGTTATAAAGCAATTTCCAAACTATTTGGAGTTCAATGTTCTACAGTGAGAAAATTTTCAAAACAAGTGTAAAGCATTTGAGATGGTAGCCAATTTTCTCAGAAGCTGATGTCCCAACATTCTTACCCGAAGATCATTCTGCGAAATACAAAACCCCTGACAGCAGTATCAGATAAATGTAAAAGTTCGAGTCAGCGCAATTATGGGAAGACCTCAGGAGAAAAGCTCTTTTGTGTGTTAAAAAACATGGAAGAAAGAACGTGTTTCACTTCTACCGTCTGTCAAGCAAGGACTTGAGAGGGCGATGATTTGGGTTCTTTTTTTCACAGGACTTTAAAGTCACTGCTGGACCATGAACTCCTGGTGTATACGAGAGAAGGTCCGAGCGAATGTGAGGTGGTCTGCCAGACAACCGAAGCTTGATCAATGACGGCTCAGCGATCCTAACCACAACACCACATCTACATCAGAAAAAGACTGAAGATAAATCAGTGTTCTGTGATGGCCTCATGGTGGCTTAGTGGTTGGCACTGTTGCCTCACAGCAAGAAGGTTCCTGGTGCATGTTCTCCCCGTGCTTGCGTGGGTTTTCTCCGGGTACTCCGGTTTCCTCCCACAGTCCAAAAACATGTATGTTAGGTTGATCGACAACTCTAAATTGTCCGTAAGTGTGAGTGTCTATGGTTGTGTATGGACTGGTGACCTGTCCAGGTGTACCCCTGCCTTCTGCCTGAAATGGTCTGGGATTGGCTCCAGCAGACCCCCGTGACCCAGTAGATGGATTCAACGGGTGTAGAAAATGGATGGATGGATGGATGGATGGGTGAATGGCCCAAGCATCCACCCAACAGAACCGGAGTGGTACAACCTTA
This sequence comes from Zenarchopterus dispar, assembly GCA_028564865.1. Classification (NCBI taxonomy): domain Eukaryota; kingdom Metazoa; phylum Chordata; class Actinopteri; order Beloniformes; family Zenarchopteridae; genus Zenarchopterus; species Zenarchopterus dispar. The sequence continues at coordinate 2,179,136 of JAOWBL010000022.1, read as the reverse complement.
TGAAACTAAAGCAGTGTTGTAAAGAAGAACGGATCAAAAAAAATCCTCCAGGAATGACGGAGTCGTACACCAAACAACCGCTCCAAGTTATTTCTGCTAAAAGTGGATCTAGAAGCTCCTGAATCATGGAGACACTTCGGATTGCTCATGTGACTTTTATTCTTTAAAAAGTGTTATTTCTCTGAGGTTGTATTTGTCTAATATCACGACAAGAGCACAGATACCAACTTCTGACGAGTATAAAGTTGTACAAACACTTTTCTTATAAAGCAAATAATAAAGTTGGATTGCTGTCAAATATAATGCAGATAAATAACGCTGCAGTACTTATCTGTGTTTGCATCAAGCACACAGCTAATGTCATTTTATAAACATTTATACTTATTTATATTGATTTACTGACTGCACATCATCCAGTGTGTACTCTGTTGACAAACAGTCAACAATAATGCTACATACCAGTATTATTATTGGGTTTATAAATAATAACTTGTAAATGACTGCTGTCTCTGTGCGGTTCGTGGAAGCCGTGGGTATTTTCTCTCTCCGACTCACCAGTTGCTCTTCCAGGTGTGCCGGACGTCGTAGTCTGTGATGGAGTGCTTGTCGGCCTGCTCGTCCAGGAAGTCGAACATGTACTTGATGGCGAGCGGCAGCGCGCTCCCCCTGTGGGCGGTGCTGAAGATGGTCTCGAACAGGTCGTCCACAAACTTCTGTAACGTGCCCTGGGTGGACCAAGACAGGGAGAACTGAATCCACATCCACAGGGGACACTTTACCTGGGATATTAGTCAAATACTTAACCACTCTTTTTTTTTTTTTTAACTTGTTATTTTTATTTTTAGATTTAGACTTTGATGGTCAGCATCGGCGGAGGAGACGGGACCGTGTCTCGTGTAATGGCTTCAGGAATAAACGAAGAGTTTAAAGCGCAGATCAGAGATCTTTTATTACCATTTTAAATTAAAACATAAAAGCCTGAACCGAGTTCTCTTGTCACTTGTTGCCATGGTGACATTTTCAAACAGGTGGCGCCGCCTTAATAAGATAATCCCTCTGACCTTTGGGGCATTTTTTTTTCATGCTTTCATTTGTTGATCATCACTCGGGGTTAATCTCCCCACATCCTCAACTTTAAATTTAATAGAGATTTTATACATATTTATAAAGAAGAAAAATGTAACAATATGATAATAGTGCTGGAATATTATATGTACATGTATAATACTGTATTGTGTTACAACGGGGTCATTCACAGCAGCTGAGTGGATCTCAAGCGTGCACATTTTAATAGAAATGGTCTCCGTGGGAACAACTCGCTTCGCAGACTTGGAGGATCCTTCCCAGATTTCCTCCACTGACGATACTTGAAATCGACTATCGAATGAAACGAGATGAACTTCCTGTTTCCCTGACTTCTGCATTTCTGGGGAACCCGTTTAGCCGGATATTTATCCCAGTCGCCGATGAAGATACCCGAAACGTGCAGATGTGCACGGGAAGACAGCCGTGGGGGGACGAGCACGTGGTGAGACTTCCTGGCTGCATTTGCATTGTTTTTTTTTGAAGTCATGCGTCAATCTTTGAACAAATGACCTGTCTCGAGACGTCTACAGCATCTCCATTATGAAAAGGTGGCCCCGCCCACTTTACAACAGAAAACTTTGTGTTTTTAATCATGTCATTCTTTTACTTGTTTATTGATGTTTTCTCTTCCTGTCTTCATGTTGTAAACTAAAGCCCATACTTTGTGTTTTTTTCCCCCTAGGAATTAAAAAAAAAAAAAAAAAAAGCCAGCTGGCATGTATCTGCCGCCCGTTGCTGCCTTTTCATCACCCATTTTATAATTTGGTAAAAGATGTTGAACCGAGACAAGGTGAAGCTCAGCCTTCCCTCAAGCAGGTAAAAAAGGAAACCAATTAAACAAATGATACAAACATATTACACTTATTAATTAATCTAATGAGGGAAACAATACAGCTTTACATATCGTTGAGTGGTGAAAGTTTAGCAGCGATTTTGAACTGGGAGGACAGCCAAGTGTGAGTTGGCACCTCCATTTAACCGAAAGAGGAGGAATCTGGCAAAGTCCCACCTTAACTGCTGGGTGTAAATGTTCACAAAAGCAGTCAGAAGGAAAACAAAGAGAAAGTAAATCACTTTCCCTTCAGACTTGCTTCTGAAGAAAGTACCTGCACGAGCACAAGCCCGTCCACGGATGAGAGAGTTTAACACAAAAGCTTAAAAAAAAAAGTCAAATCATGCGCTTTGGCCACTCACAATGATGGTATTTTTAAAATCCTGCCACATCCAAAAATAAGCATTTAAATGAACTAAATTCAAGGTTTTCAAGTTAAAGGTTTAAAGTAACAGCAGTGGCTGATAGTAAAGAAGCTTTTGAAAACGCTGCAGTATTTCCGTCCTCTGTGTCTTACTTTTGTGGCCAGCAGCCGGGTCAGGTAGATCTCCGAGACCATCTTGCTTCCTCGGTCTCCTTCCCTCTGGTCCGAGTGGTCGTGGTTCTTCACCAGGTGCCACAGTTTGGTCCCGCTCTCCAGGTCGGGCGTGATCATGGGTGTTCGGGATCGAAGGCTGTCTGGACTGCTGGCTGTCCTCAGCATGCTCTCTAAACAGAGAAACAGACGACTGAATGAGTTCAGGTATTTTCACACTCGGGGGTGGGTGGTGGTGGTGATGAAATGGAGAACAGGGGAACCCTGGATGGAAACGTGGGGTGGCTTTGACTCCAAACTTCTTACGACACCTTTGACCAACGTTTCTGCCCGTTCAGAGACACAGTAATATCATCACAACTGAATAAAAACAGAAACATTTAATCACGCGTTTTACACTTTACATTTTAGCAAAACTAAATATTTCGACAGAGCATGCTGATTCTTAAATAGTAACTTCTCTTGCACTCTCTCTCCCCTCTACATGGTTTATTCCGATGTCTCCGTTTGACTTGTAGGTTTAATCAAGCAGCAGGAGGTAATCGCCTCTCACATGCCCTCTGATGTTTCTGACCTGCCAAGCTCTGAAAATCCCACCTTCTCAGCATCTCTACCTGAAGGCTCCGATTCTATGGAAGAAGGATTAAGTTGAGTTCACTACCCCCTATATCTCCACATACGCCATAAGAGTTGGGATTTATTAGGTAGGAGTTAAAATGACAGAACTCAAGAGTTTTATCGTTAAGACGCCCTTTAAAAAACAAAAAAAAAAAAAACTCTGTTGAAAGTTCAAAATGCATATAAATATGTGACTCTCAGGTTTAGTCAAAATTGGTATTAACCGCTTATATA
>JAOWBL010000022.1:2154908-2174670 GCA_028564865.1 Zenarchopterus dispar | reverse complement strand
ATATAAAGAAAGTGTTCATACTGACAGTTGTGTGGCTTAGTTAAGTACATGGAAATCATCAACACCAATTATGGGATGATAGTCCCAACATCAAGATGGGCGATGCCTCCAAGGCTGGCGGAGAATGAAAGATCCTTTAGGGTTCACCAATCCAACCTGAGAAGCTAGTGATGGCTAACCAGCTGAACGCCTTGGTGGTCTACAGTCCCCAGAAGAAAGCAGTAGTGATAGATGAGGGAGTCCAAGCTGACAGGAGCATCAAGAGAAGTTTGAAAAATAAAGTTTGATAGAGGAAATAGCAAAATGTGGAAAGAGGGATAATTCTTGGAAGGAAAGTTGTTCCAGCAGATTCTGAGAACATTACAGATCTTTATCCAGAAGTCCCAGGAACATCTCACGTCCTGAACATCAAGCTCCTGTCCTCTATTGCCACCATTTGTATTTCCAGTCTGGCAGAAGAGGTTTTTTTAAGAAAAGCTGCCTTTTCTCCGATGAAAGTGATCTGCCATGAAGGTTAATACTCACTCAGAAACACTCGGAGTGTTTCTTTTCTTTTTTCCCTTTGTTTCCACAAGGATAATTCATTCTGTAAATAATTTGATTTTCTACCGGCCATATTGGGCATCTGTCTTTGTGACTGCCGTCCTCCCTCACTCCCTCTTCCACTGTGTCAGCCAGATATCAAGGTGTCTGCTTTAATGCCCGTCATTTATGGACTGCTTTAAAATAGCCGTGGAATAGCCTTGGCCCCGTCTGATGGCGATGGATAAAAAGAATTGCTTTTCACTCAGAAGGAGGTAAAAAAAAAAAAAAGTGAGACCAATCATGGCCCTGACGAAGAGTGAATGAAAGAGAGCCCCCGGGTGAGTGCACAGGTAGGCAGTTAAAGAAATGGGAATCACTGATGGGATGATTTAAATGGGATTAATTCGAGATGGGAACGGGGGCCGTACCGTATCTGCTGAGGCTCTTTGTGAAGGTGGAGGAGTTGGAGATGTTGTAGGCAGAGTTCTGCTTCGGCACCAGGGCGATCACTGAGCCGTCCGTTACCTGGACGACAACAACAACAAAGCTCACACCGGCTGTATGAATGGTCAGTGTGTTGCACTTGTTTTGTTTGTGTTTGTTTACCTGATAGTGAGCCAGCGTGTTGAGTCTTTTCCAGTCGTTGTCGATCTTCGTCGTTACGTCCTCGTCCTGCAGGATGATTCTGGCCATCCGACCCTGACGCCATTCTTGGACAAAAGTTGAGAGCAAAGAGCACAGATAATCAACCCTGTAATGTTCATGTCACTTATGTTAAATATTCTTATTTTAATGTCTGATGACTTATACAACAATAAAGTGCAGTATTTTATTATCAGATGTTTCTGAGGGAAAATATCTGCAGCAGCGGTCTTTAAACAAACCATAAACCTGCAGTCTTTGGAGTGAACACACATTCTCTTTTCTTTACTGTGTTTTTGATATTCAGAAGCTTAACTTTTGGAAACACTTCTGCATTTGTCATCTTCCCATTGATTAAAGGGTCAATATGATATTCAATTCTGAACCAGATTTGTTTTTTTTTTAAATTAAGCATCACAATAGGGACCTTTTACTTGATCGTGACTCTGAAATCCTCTTTTCTGCGTGGGTGGGTGTGGGTTGGGGGTGGGGTGAGCACCCCATCCTCTCCCTGCTCCCCACTCACCCTGGTTTAGAAAACCAACAGCAATAAAAACCAATAACTTGGAGTTTAGAGTCCCAATCTACGTATACAATTAATACTTTCAGTTTTTTGGGGGGAAAAAAGCTGTGGAAACTGTTGGTTTGTCTGCTCTTTCAAAATTTTTTTTTATTACTTAATCACTTGTGCAGCTCTTAAAATGACAGCTGGTCAGCCTATAACGTTGATATATGACAGTTTAAGACAACTTTGAACACCTGAAAGTCAAGGGAAGCATTTAAAAAAAAGAGGTGGAGCTTTATGATACCATTATCTGTATTCACTGAAAAGAAACAGGTCCATGTCCGTCAAGACAGTTGATAAAATAAAATGAAATTAAAAAAAAAAGGAAAATTCTGCTCCGATTTGGTGCGATGGTTCCAGTCTGGGGCTAACATGGTTTATGGATTGTTTTGAATGGATCAGAGGGAGTCTAAATAACATAATCTGGCGCCGACATTGGTTAAGAAAGGTGTTGTGAGGACCAGGCGAGGCCCAAAAAGAGATCTGAACCAGCTGCAATGACCAGAGCTGTTAAAAAAAGAAAAGGAGCTGCTGCACTCTCTTTGTTCTACCCTCTCTCTCTATTTGGTCTTTTATTTTACTCTCTGTTTTTGGTGTTTTGTTGTACTCTTTTAATGTCTTTGGTACTTTGGGCAAAGCCCGTCCCGAACCTTTCATGAAAAACATCAGCTTTTTCAAAAGTGGTCTAAAATGTCTTCTTTGAGGTCAACAGCAACTCCCAAGCCAGACTGCAGTAACTTAATATACAGAAATATTAAGACGTGCTTGAAAGTACATCGATTGTGTGGCAAGCATGATAAAACAGGAAGTGTCGAGCTTCAGAGAGCTTCCTGTCGGACCGAGCTGGGCGTCTTACCGAGGTCCATGTCGGACGCCTTTGACCTTTGCGAGTAGGGGCTGCCTTTGTACACGGCATCGAGCAGCTTCTCCTTGACCTGAGTGATGGTGTCACAGTTCAGACACTTGACCGTCACTTCGGGGGCGTTCTCGTTCTCCGGGTTGACGCAGTGCAGCGTCTGTCGGATGAGCAGGAGCGAACCGGGGGAGGGTGGGGGTGGGGTGGGGGTGGAAAAAGACACCAGGAATTACATGGGATCTGTGAAACTGCACGGGAAACGGTTCGTATGTTTTCAGATCCACCTGAGAGCATTTTCACACCAACGCAGCAGCTATTTTAAACCCTGGGTGTTTTTCCCGGTGCATTCAGACCGTTTGGATTACTCAGCATTCACACTTGGGTGCAGACCAAAAAACAACTACTGCTGCACCTTCCGACTGCCAGTATGATCCCAGTCCAAACCTGAAGTACGTTGTTTGAAAGGACAACATTGTTAGCACTAGATACTGGACGAGTGGGTCGATAGCCAGATCACAAACCCACTCCAAACACAAGTGTTTACCGTGGACGGGAGCCCACCAGCTCCAGAACAGATTACAGCCTGAATCTTTCACAATCATAAACGGTGACTGAAGCCTAACAACTCATCAAGGCCGCTCGCAGCGAAGCGGATGAAAAAGCCAGTTTACTGACCAGCGTTTTGTAGTCAATCTGCTGTCTGATGAGCTTGTCCTCACTGAGGGAGTAGCGGGCCTCTCCTGTGATGGCGTCGATGGGCCCCTTTTCCATCTGCTGCTTCATGGCACAGTAGAGCATGAACAGAGGCTCGCCGGCACACTCCTGGGGAGGCAGAAGGACACGGACGTCAGATCTAAGTGGATCCAGTTACTGGTGCCGAGCTCCAATTCTTCCCGTCCAAACAGGGAAAACAACTTTGTAATTCATCATGAATTAAAAACATGAAAGAAAAGCATCTTATTTTGGAACTTGTGATATTTAAGGTAGATTTCCTTGTGCTAGATCACTCTGAGGTGATTTTATATCCTTTATGCAAAACAAACACCCTTCAGCAGATTTTCCTCATTGAGAAGAAAAGTAGAGCCTTTGTTGAAGTAATCAGCCAATTTTTTTCACAAGAACCATGAATGTTTAATGAGAGTGTTCGATAAGCCACAATAATTTACACCTGCTTTATCAGTTATACCTAATAAAGAGACAGGTGATGGTATAATTGTGTTATCAGTTTAGCTCTAATGTATTTGTGTATTACTGCGTCTTAGATGAAGAAAATCATAAAACCAGAAGGGAATCACTGTCATGGGTTTGGTTTTTGGTTACTTCCTGTTTTATTTTGAAAGTCTGTGTCCCTGTGTTTAGTTATAGTTCCTTTGCTCTTGTCTTCCCTGATTGTTTGCACCTGTGTCTCATTAGTCCTGTTTGTATATCTTGCCTTGTCTTTCCCTTCCTCCCTGCTGGTCCATACTGTCCGTCTCCCTGGATTTACTTTTGGCTGCACAAGTATTTTGAGGTCTTTTGTTTTGGTTTGTGTTGCTCTTTTGTTTCATTAAATGATTTTTGGTTTTGTACTCCTGCCATCCTCGTCTCCTGCGGTTGGGTCCTGCCACAATCTCCTCTCCATCATAACAATCGCGTTGTTTTTCTTGACACTTATTGTTGAAGTTGACTGTTGTGACCACTCCAGATAAAAGAGAATCCATTTAAAAACGTTCAAGTGAAAACAGGAGTATTATAGCCAGCGTGTATTTCTAGTTAATAACCCGACCAAAACCCTTCCACATTTTCCTTCTACTCTCCCCGCTCGACCGAGTAAAAGGAACATCATATTTGAAAAAGCAGAGAAATGGGATTTCAGACACAAACAGCTTAAAACCTGGAACTGAAGTCTGAAAAGGTGAAAGGTGAAGAAGCAGCGGTGCACTCTGCATGCAGCTTTTTCTTCGGAGGAAGGCTGAAAACAGCGTTGTGTAAATCTTTTCAGGGCTCTCGAGGTTCGGCTCCTGTGAGCCGATGTGGATGTTGTACTGTAGGCGTCCGTCTCACCCCGCCCCCTCAAAGACACTTGCCAATCAATAGTGTCATTAGTCGTCACTCGGACCCGAGAAAAAACAGTCCCAACCGAAGCTGCGGCGGTTTAGAGGGGAGAAAGGACACGTCAAGGCCGATACTCATCCTGACAAGAGTTTAATGATCGTCCACGCGCAGCTTGGGGAGATACTTCAATCTGTGTGTGTGTGTGTGTGTGTGTGTGCAGGTTGCTGTTGATTCATGGTGTCCACGTTACAACAGGAGAAAGTACAGATTTATCTGCCTCACCTTCAAGCACTCTCAACGACTTGCTTCTTTTCACTAATGCTCATATCCCTCTTCCTTCCCTTCATCTCTCTCCGTCGGATCCCCTCATTACATTTCCTCCCGTAGCTGGTTTGGTTTACACGTCATTCATTTCAAAATATCATTTACATCCGCTTTAAACAACACAATCCTCACTTATCGGGGGGTCTATACTGATAACAGGTCACAATCAGCAGCTTTTAACGTCTTATTTCAGGGTAGAATATGAGGAAACTAATGGTCATATTGTCCAAGAGAAGTGGCTCCCAAACTTTTTCTGGTGCTTAAAAAAATTTATGGTGGAAAAAGTGTAATTATGTTCAGTGTATGTGCAGGTTTCTTCTATTTATTTATTTTTAGCAGTGTCAGAACATTCCTTTTTTCATTCATTCATTCAACACCCCCTTTTAATGGCTCTGTGCTCCCCCTAGGGGGCGCCCCTCCCCCCAGTTCGGGAACCATTGTCCAACTGTATCACACGGTGCATTTTTATTACTTTTAGGCTTATGCAAAACAAAATATCAAAAAAGAAATGTCAAGAATTCTAAAAACAAAACCAAATAAACCTTTTCACGCTTGACGGAGGGGATTTTTTAGGTGAGAAACCACTTTAACAAAAAAGTGTAATTAAAACGGTTTTTTGTGAATTTCCACGTCTCTGGCAGCGCTACATGTGATGTTATCGACCAATCTAAAGTAGTCAAAAATCTAGTTTCCAGCTGTTTTTGGCCTCATTGATACAGTGATGTAATTCTACTTCATTATTCTGCATTACTGCATTACATAAGGGATTTGTCTTTGAATAATCGTTTGACTAATCATCTGTTGCCTTCATCATCTCAATCATTTCTAAAAGACTTCTTTAATGTTAAAATTTGATGTTTTGAAGAGAAGTCTTGCAAGATGAGATGAATGGAGAGCTACCAGGAGTAGACACGCTGAGATACACGTCCTCAACCAGGAAGATGACCAAGCAAATGTTATTTTATTTTATTTTTATGTGCCTTCAGTGACCTTTATTTAATGTAGAAAATTGGACGTGAAGCCAAGAGTCAAGGAGAGAAGAACCCGGAAGAACGAGGTCTTTAGCATGACGTGTTAGCTTAACCAAGTGGTTCTCACATCATCTTGAAACATTTTAGTTAAACTTGTGATGTCACAAATCCAGCTGAGCAAGCAGTGGTTCCTTCTGAAATGCTTAAAGTACCTAAATGAGAAGAAACCACCAAAACTGGACCTAAACAGGAGAAACCTCCAAAACTGGACCTAAAGAGGAGAAACCTCCAAAACTGGACCTAAACAAGGAGAAACCACCAAAACTGGACCTAAACAAGGAGAAACCACCAAAACTGGACCACGGTGGTTCTAGTCCAAACATCTGTTTTAAACACATTCCCTGAAGTTTTCAGCTTGACATACCAGCATCTTTGAGACCTGGATGTGTAACTTGCACCAGCTGGTCTGGTTGTTTGTTATCTCCATCTCAAGATGTTTTCTGGTAATCCTTTCAAATAAAACCTCGGCATCATTTATCGACTCCTCTTCCGAGAGTTTCTGCCATATTTTACATCCTCCTAACCTCTCCAACTCCCACCTCTTAATTGTAATGCCCTCCTCTATTTATCTTCCACCCACCTCTGACCTCACCTCGGTCCACCGGCAGAAGCTCGTTAGCATCGGGCCAATTAGGAGCACAGCTGCTAACGAGACAAAGCGAGCGAGCGAGCGTTGCGGCCTTGCCTTCGCTCCAGCCGCCCTCCGCTGTTGCACGTTTGTCGACAAAATGCCGTCTTTACAGCTTAACAACAGCTGTCTGATTGTATGATATTTATAATGATGAGACTTGTGGAGAAAATCTGGTTTCATATGCTGGAACCGTTAGAGGAAACTATTAATCAGTATTAAAACAGAAATGCTGGAACAACAACAACAACAAAAGAATGAGTAGATAGAGCAGGGAAGAGACCCAGTGGGTCGGCGTCCTCTGGATGGGTGGGTTTCTGACACAGAGGATGCTGGTCCGACGTGGGACACCGGCTGCATCACATTATGTTAAAAAAACAAACAAACAACAACAACAACAGAAAGATTCAAACACAGGATGGGCGTGGCTTGTTGGGGTTGGTGGGTGGTATTGCAGGGCTGGAGTGGCATGGTGGGGGGGTGTCTGGGGTGCTCTTGTTGGCACGGCAACCACCCCAACTAATTACACTGATACTGATATTATTATTATTATTGTTAATACCATTATTACTATGATAAATTATGGTTGTTGTTGTTAATAATAATAATAATAATAATAATAATAATAATAATAATGCATAATTAGAACCAATTTGGGAGTCAGCCTATAATTAAAAGTGACTGTAGGCTAATAAAAAATAAAAGTTAACATATTTGTTGAAGTGTTTCCATGTACAAAATGTTCAGTTTTCATGATGCTGGGAATGCTTTGTTCTCGACCGCTGTTTTTTTGGTTTTTTTTCTAACATCAGCTCTCTATGATGTCATAGATGACCAGATCTTGCACATCCATGAGAACAAGAGCTTCAGCTGGAGTTTTTAAAGGGAGACATTTAGTTGCCCGGCAATAATATAATTTTTTTTTCATTCTGTTGGATTTGAGTTTATTTTCAAGATGAACCCTGAAGAAACGTGTTTTTTTAATGTAAGGGAGAGTTCGCCAGCCACGTCTCAGCGGATGGAGTTTGTTTTTCAGTACCAGAAACAGAATGAGTGTCTTTTCTTTTTTTTTTTTACACCGAGACTAAAGTTCAGACGTTTATCCTGTCTTATGGTAACAAGAAAAAAAAATCAATTCTTTTCCAAGCATCAGAAAAAAGAGCGATCAATTTCACTGATTATCAAGCCAAGACGGCGTCGACCGTTTGCACCAAACGTAGTTTGACAAAAGCATCCTTTTCTTTTTTTTTATTTCTTGGCTGCAGACATTTTCTGACTCGGCTGGCCTTTCAGCTGAACTTCTCACATCTACAACTGTTGCCACGGCAATAAAGAGTAAAACATACGTGGAAGCCGAGCAGCTAAAAGACAAACGCGATCTTTAACGTTACCCAGTAAAGAGTGTTTACAGAACAGAAACGGCCAGATTTAACGGTTGTCGTTGGGGTTCATAGCGTTGACCGCTAAGGCTGGGCCATGCCGTCCAAAAATAAAATATATGTTTTCAACACCACAAGTGGTTTCCATTGTTAATACATTTATTTTCTATGTTTACAAAAAACAGAAAGGAACACAGACAAGCATCGAGTCTGGTGTGGATGAGGGTGAATCCAGTCTCTTGTATTTTCAGCGATGTGAAACACCATAGCATGTGTAAAGCCTTTTTCTCGTGGAGTTCTTAATAAATGAAATGCTGCAGGGAAAGGATGCTGCCAGTGTTGCCGTGGCGATGTAAGCAGCATCTCCAGGTCACAGTAAGAGTCACACACTTCTACCTCTCGTTTAAGATGCAGGAATAAATTAGTCGTGCTGGTACACACTATAGAACATTCCCATAAACTATTCATTTGAATAAATCGATAATATGGATTTGTTGTCCCGCCCCACCGCCCGCTTTAATTTTCCCAAACCGACTCTGCCTCGAACACGTCTGAAAGTTTTTAAGGTGTGCAGATAATTTACGGAAACTGTTGAAAACGTTAACATTGACGACGGAGTGATATGTTGAAAATGAGTCCGACTGGTGAGAGAGGGTGGAGGACCTGCTCAAGAGTGATGGACTCCGCCCATTCGACAAGCCTCTGGGATCTGACCAATCAGAAAACACTTGAGCCAAACCTGCTCGTTTTCAGGAAGAGCCAAATATTTGTGACTTTTGTCATTCTTATATTATCACAGACCTTTATCACACTCGTTGTAAAGATACCGGAGATTAAAATTCAATGGCTGAAAAAGAGCATATGCACACTTTAAGAACAAGATTTAAAGCGTTTTTATACTTTTACAGGTTCATAATATAATGTGTGCAAACTAACTATGAAAATGAAAGAAGGAAGTAAATATTTAACAGGATCCAGCACAGATGTTCCCTTCGTCACCACTCGGCTCCGTGCCGTTGCTGCTTACTAAGTGACTGTAATAATTATCGCGTTGCACTCTTAAAATGATTAAGTTTATAACAGCACACAAGGAAAACTTCAATGTGTAATTAAAATGTAGACCAGAGCGCCGGGACGTGAAGGGGGACAAAATATTTGCTTTCACTCTGACGGGAGACGGGACAGGAGGCAAGGATGGGGACAGGGTGGTGCATCCTACACCCCTGAGGAGGGAGGCGTTTAAAGGCAGAATGATGACAAAAGAAACGATGGCGATGAAAGAGAGGAAGAGAAGGGGTGAGGTGAGAGAACGAATGGTGAAGGAGACTTGGATGGTTCAAGAGTGGAAGAAAAACCTGACGGGCTTCGAGGACTTACTGAATCAGGAAACAAAAGAAGAATCGGCTGAATAAAGAAAACAAAATATGAAGACGGCAACAGTACTGAATAGAGATGAAAATAGATGGCTCACCTTGAGGAATTTATACAAGAGGAAGGTGAACCAGTTGGTCAGCATCTTCTCGGCAACGGACTCCGTTCTGACATGAAGAAGAAACATAAAAAAAAAAAACACGAGAGAGAAGTCAGTAGAACTAATAAACATCCAACATGTTCTTGGTTGACAGAGATTTTGTGTCAAAATTTCATTTTCAATTTAAAAGAAAAAAAAAAGATGAACATCAGTGATCGCTGGTCATTTTGGAGTTTCTGACTCTGTAGAACTTGGAAAAGTCTTGTGAACAGTCTCACTAAATGTTTTTTGATGTTATTGTATTTTATTAGTTTGTTTTGCTCTGTCCTTCCACAATCTACACCCGTTTCATCCTTTTCAGGGTCACAGGGGTCTGTTGGGGTATATCCTGGTCTTTATGGGTGAAAGGTAGTGGTACGTCCTGGATGGGTCGCTGCCACACAGAAAGGTCTGAACCAGGAACCAAAACCAGGAACCTTCTGGCTGTGATGCATGTCATGGACATGAAGTCCTAAACGTCATAAATTTTAATACATCTCATGCTTTGAACTGGCACACCTAAAAAACCCCAACAAACTGCAGTACAGATGGGAAAACTGAAGAAATATAACAAATCAACTGTAGGATGAATTATCAGTGATAACTGGTGTAATTCCTCTGTTATGGAGAAGATGTCCTCTAGACTAACCAGGAGGGACTGAAAATAAGGTCTTGACTCAGCTTGACTGAGGATCGTATTTAATCCGGTTATTTCTCAGACATAAGGATATGTAAATGAAGCCTTACAGTCGATCCTGCAGCTGGCAGCAGAATTACAGGAAAAAGATCTTGTGACCCGCCGATATATGCGTCATGAAGCCTGAAGAGTTTGACGTTTTATGTTTCTGGATAAGGTACCAAGCAACATCTCGTCTCCTCGTGTCTGAAGCCTGCAGACTGATTATGCCCGATTCTCTTTTAGGTCTGAAGACCAATGAGTGACTAACATATTAACCACATCATATCTAATATTTTCATTCCTTCTCTCACAACATGCATGCTTGATAAACGCAGGACTTCCTGTGGCTCTGTTTCTCGTAGTCTCATTAGTGTTTTCAGAGGCTAACATCAAGAACTCTGTCTTATATTGGATCAGTTTCACTCAAGTTTATGAACTCACCTTTGAGCTGACTCGTCAAAAAAAAAAAAAAAAAAAAACATGCTAGGTTGTCCGGTGTAGAGAAACAGTCAGGTTAAGTTACTTTCTACCGTCACTTAACCTAACCCCCTTCCCAGCACCAGCTCTTCCTCACCTCCTCAGCAGAAGTTTGGGATGGTTTTTGCTCTCCAGGTTTCTGTCTATCAGGTCAGACAGCAGCTGCTTCAGGACCCCGGTTGCGTACTCCATCTCCCCCTGGAGGGCCGTCATGATCAGGGATGCCACGTTGCCTCGATCCCGCATCGAAAACGACCTAAAAAAAACAAACAAACCTTGAAAAATGTCCAACAAAAGTCTGAATTGAAAAACATCCAAGTGAAATCTAGTGTGTAAACGAAATCGGTGAATAAACAGAGACCTCTGAGCCTCCAGGGTTCGTATGAAGGTCAACAGGAAGTGTTTCTTGGTCAGCAGCTGGCCAAACAGCGTGAGGGCCTTCTCCACGTTGGCCTGGACCTGGACAGAAGGAAGTTACAGCGCAGCTTTAACGGTTTCTCTCTATCACGGTCTATTTCTTAAGGGTGGGCAATTTCATGGATCTTTAAAAAAAACATGGAAAAGCTAGATTACTGCGAGAACAAGTCAAAAGTATTTTGGCACTTCCCTCGGAGACGGGAGGTGCTTTTCATTTCTCGGTGTTGTGCAGGTGCCGCGTTTGAAGAGCCATCTGCAGTAAATCTGTTTATTTACTCAGTTTAACAGTTTTAACCTCTTCCATGTGTTTGTTTGGTATATTTTTAAAAGCCAGGAGCCTTTTGTTTTTTTCATTACTGACAAATATTTGCAACAGCAGAGTTCTGTCTTTGGAAATTCAACGCCCCAGTCAAAGGCTTTAAAAAGGGTCAGGCTTTCATGGGGTGGGGCTCCAGGGTGAGGTTTAGAGGGGCCTCACCCACCGGGTGCATCTTCATATCAAAAAGTACCATTAGCCAAACTTTTTAGGAACTGGGGCTGATTCATATCTCTGCTCTGGGACAGGAACCGAACATACTGCTGAGTCGGGGGTGGGGGGGACTATGAGTTCACTTGGTGCTGACTGGGCATGGTGTAGGTGATGGCAACTGTCTCAGCTCCATCCAAGAAGCTGAGATGAATAAACAGAGGCCTCTGTACCTCCAGGGTTCACATGAATGCCAGTGAATGAGTACGTTCTCCTGCCTGTCGTAGCGCTAACCGACTCCATCCAAAGTCAGTTTGATCAACAACTCCTGGATTAGAAGTCCCCATGGACTGTTCCAGACCCATCTTTGTAGGTGTGGGTGGGATCTGTCGGGCTACCTGCCTCATCACGACCCCCCCCACCCCCCAAAACCTCATGACTTCACGTGCAAGCACACAAACCCTCCTCCTCCTCCAAGTGACTGACAGGAGCAACTGTTGTTATGGTTTGGGCCCCCCCTCTGTTTGCTTCCAGTTTATAATAAATCCTTTTTTTTTTTTTTTTTAAATTCACAATGTACTCTTAGGATGGGCAGTAAGTGGGGATGGTGTGGAAATAATCACTGATTAACACGCATGAACAGACAGTTCTGGGTAAGTTGTGAAGAATTGCTTACCCTACCTTTAATTAGATAATTAAAAACTTGCTAAAATTCCACATATTATTCAAAGATGAGTATTTTTAAATAACTCAACAGGTAATAAGATCTTCAAGCCTTGATTTCTTTCTTTTTTTTTTTTGTCCTATGAAGGGAAGCAAAAGAAACTTTCAACTATAAACAGTCTGAGTTGCCACGGATACCTTGTACCATCATTACTTCCCAAACCCTGAAAAAACCGTGTTGGATCCGCGGTATGAAATAAAACGACGACCCAGTCTGGGAGCAGAGGGATTCTGAGCACGTCGATGTAAGCCGAGCTGATGAGACCGGCTTGTTAAACCACGGGGCTGATTGTCTGCTCCCTCTCCTGCTGCGCCGCTCGGCGACGGCTTCCACGTCAAATGATTTTTGACGTGATTATCTTCCCGCCACGAGCGGGTGAACCGCTCAAACATTTCTCCAGTTCAATATTGATAGGACAAGAATTTAAATTGTCAGTTCTGCCGAAGACGCCACCTTTCATCGTCCGGGCTTCCCGCGAACCCGTCTTCGTGACTTCCAGTGACTTTTATAAAGACGATCCCCCCCGCTCGTGTTTGGTATTCGGTTGGCTTAGTTACAGCGTGCCGACTTTCAGGCGGCGAATGAATTTTTTAATAATGCTTCAACAGCCTGCTGTTCCCGAGAACTCCGGCTTCTTATCTGTTCTGGCAACTTTCTAAAAATGTCTAATCAGACTGGTCTGAACCAGCTCGGCGTGACAGTGATCCGTGTGTCAGGGAGCAGGCATCGGGGCGTTGCAGGACTGTGTGTGTGTGTGTGGGTGGGTGGGTGTGGGTTGGTGACAGAGGTGCACCCTGCTTGTTCCACTGGCTGGCACCTGTCACTACTTATCAACACCACACTAAACCCTCGGAGAATGACTCCGTGTCATTCACCCGCTCCATCTTCTTCGCCGCTCTAATTCTTCCTCTCACATCCAGTTTTTTCTTTCCTCTTTTTAATTTCTCTTCATCTTTGTGCATTTTTCCCACTTCACACGTCATCCGCGTTCATCCTTTTGTTACCTCTGCAGCTTTGATGCATCCTTTTTTTTTTTGTTTTTTTTTTAACATGGCATAATAAAGTGTCCGGACCTCTCCGTAAAGTGCTAAATGAGATTCCCGGGCCTCCAGGGTGGATGCTGCGTGGGATGTGCGTGAGGGAGAGAGAACGAGATAAGACCGAGATGGGTGGAGATGCACACACATGCCGGACACAGCATCTTCACCCAATTTTCACGACATCTGTGCATGTGTGTGCACGCCGTCCAGCTTAGGGGAGAGACTAGTGACACAGAGCAATAAACTAGGAGCTCCGGTTTACCCGGGTCATTGGATTACGCCGCCGACACCGGTGGGAAATACAGAGGGACGGGGAGGGAGGTGTGGGCATAAAACACGTACGAAGCTTTGCTTCAACGACCGGCTGACATTTAAATTAAAGGTGTACTCACACTCTGGGGGACTCGGGATAACTGGAGATCAGGTCCACGGTTGACACCTTGATCTATTAGCAATGCTATAACTTAAGAGATTTATATTTTAGGAGCAGCAACGGGGCTGCCCACACGAGCTCCACAGACTCAGGAAACACCAGGCTGGACTACCTCCACCCGCCTCCCTCCCAACAAAAGCTGCTCTTTTCTGTGTACAAAACATGATGAAAATCTTCTGATCAGTTTTGATTTTGAACTGAACAATAGAATGACTTTCATTCTTTAGATTAAAAAAAAAAAAAAATCATGGAAAAAGCAAAACTGATTTAAAATCATTGGTTTATCGAAGTTTTCACAGAGATAACCACTTCCTCTTGATGAGATGACCATCTGTAAAAAAGTAAAAGCAGACATTTTGGCAGTTTTTTTGATCTGGACCATTCAGGTGTCCAGTAAGACATTGCCAAGAGGGAACAACATAAGCACTGGTCTTAGAGAAGCCACTGTTAACGCAAAAGGTCATAATCCCATCTGGAAACAGTAAAGACGGGACATTAACCTTTGAATGTGACAGAATTCTCTAAACCTAGAAAAAAAAAACTGCTGGTAAACTGTAGCAACTGTTAATGAACCTGGAGAGCACTAGTATACTAAAAATAAAAGTTTGTATTATCTTATTTCGTCACCTTGTAAGTTTAGACGAATAGCATTTAAAATTAAATTTGTTTCAAATGTCTTTTGACTGCTTTAAATTAATTGCTGCCCTTCCAGTTGTTAAAAACTCCCCAGTTGCTCTGTTTTCCTACAAAGTTAGCATTTTCTGCAGTTTTGGGTTTAATGGTGTTTTTTGAATGCCATGGAGAGTTTTCTTTTCTTTTCTTTTTTTTCCTCCCAAAAATAATTGGAGGAAGAATTTTTAAAAAAGAGCCATAAGAAGACCCGGAAGGTTCGTTTTTATTTTTTAAGACCATAAATCGACTTTGGGGATTAGATTACGGTGTGAAATGTCAAACAAATGACTCCTTTACTCTAAAACAACAGTGCTGCACCAGATCCTACATCTCAATGATCCTGCTGATTACAAACTTGGATCTCTGGTTTTTCAGCTTTGATGGACAGTACTTTATGTAGCTCTACTATTTCTTTTACTTCATTCATAGATCAGAAACAGTCTGACCATTAAACTGTCTTGGTAAGGTGGCTGCATGTACTTGCTCACTTAATTGCTTCACAGTGAAGTAAGAAGGGAAAAATAAAAACTATCAAGAGAAAATGCTGACTTTCTTTCCCCGTGAGAGAAGATTAATGACGAAACTCAGGCTTTTGAAAAGTTATTTGCTTTGATTGTGATGGGGATGAATACTTAAAAGGGAAAGTAGGTAATTATATAGGTTATGTGACTGCTTTAAGCTGAACAACGTGAGGAGCTATTATCTTACATCTTACAACCTTCTATTGATGAAACCCATCATGGGATTATGGCTGTAGAAGCGATAAAGTCAGAGACACTGTAAAACTCTTAAACACAGAAAATGAACAGCAACTTGTATTTCTACCATTTAGGTTAGTTTTGTGAGGGCGGTATCCTAGCATAGCACTCGGCTCGGCTGATTATTTGTTGTTAGTTTGTTTCAGTTTGAAGTTCGGTTGATGGTGTACTGACCCGTACCTCCATCTCCTTAAGCACCGGATGGTCTTCGATCCCCGGGAACAGGACCCTCATTGCGTAAGTGCGGTAATCCAGGAAGGGAATCCCAGCTCCATCCAGCTCCTGGGTCAGCTCATGGATGTCTGTCTGAAGCTCGGCGAAGGCTGAAGAAAAAAACATCATGTGTTTATTATCTCCGTTAGAAGATCAGTGAACCTGGTGAACCTGATCAAAGCCCCACAAGAAGAACAAAACTGCCACAAGTCTTTGCGATGCTTGAGTCTAGATTGATTCATTTCAGAGGAGTTGGGGTGCTTTCCTATAAACTATTAGTTGTGGAAACATTTTCTGGACTCCAGCGCCGCCCGAAATGACTTCCAGACAAGACTGAAAAAGAAAACAACCAGCAAACAGAGCAAAAGGACTAAAAGAAGGAGGGGCTGCTGAGAGAACATGTTACTGTGAAAGAGGGTCTATGTACCCCAGATACTGAACTGTGAGGTGGTGTGTCTCTGTCCATCCTACTTACTGAGATAGATCAGGTGTTTCCCGCCAATGCGGCATTTGATGTCATCAGCTCAGGTGTAGCTCCATGTCATCTACGGAGCTACACCAGTTCCATACCACGCCCCTTTCCTCAGGATGACCACGCCCCTTTTGGGGTTAAAAACACCAAAACCTCTGACGGCATGTTAGAAGCTACTGTTTTCCCCGCAAAAAATTATTCAAAGAAAGAAAAAGTATTTTGTTTATGTGTAGTTTAGATATCAGAACTTTATTTCACGATGTTGATTACAACTATTGACACTTGTGTTAAATTCTGATTCATTTTAATGAGAGAAATAGTTTGTGGTTACTTTGCACATATTTGAAACATTTGCTGGTTATTTATTTATTTTTTTTGCTGGTTATGAAGGTTTGTGCTTGGACTCGTTCCTTCACTGTTACTCTATAGCGCCACCTCTGGTCACAGGCTGAACATAGAATAAGAGCTATTTTGAGACTGATTGCCGTTTAGTTATTAATTCCTGATATTCAGATGGATATTCTGATTTATTCATTTTGATAATTTATGTTATTATTAATTGTCTTCAGAAAATTATTAATAACTATTTAATAACTAAACAAGCACTACCTTTTGTTGTGCACCAGTGGTGTCTGATGAACATACTTATTCTTTTCAACATATAACATATACTCAGATAAGAAAAGCCAGAAGAACTAAAGAAAATGGCTCAACAAAAGCAGAACTGTTGAGAGCTTGTGTTGCCAACTGTTATTCGGATGTACCTTTATGAAACCAAGTTATTTAGCATCGGCCTAAGTTTGGAATAACAAGTTCACCAGCCATTTTCACATTTGACCAAAAATCCCTGTCAATCAGAAATACAGTGTCAACACCCACAAAAGATCTCGATTGTGATATATTCATGAGAAGATGAGTAATTCTATCTGACAGTGAGGTGACAGCACTGAGTATGCAGAGGAGCCAGAAAAGGAAAGACAAAGCAGATAAACATCAAAAACAGTGAATAAGTTCAGGCAGTCTGAGTCTTCTAAAAGGACTAGACAGCAGGTATATTAAAGGAGAAAAAAAAGGTCAGCAATGATGCAGAAAAAGGCCCCAATGAAGGTAATTAAAGAGGACCATAATGCAGACAAAACAGAGGTTGAGTGAATACATGCAGAGATAAACAGGAAATCATGATAATTATAACTGAACCACAATCAGCAACTCAGACACTTGTGGTGAAAGATGTTATTATGTGTTACTGAAAAAGCACAAACTTTCCCTCCATAAAAAGGTTTTTATATAAGTTCACATTTCTTTTGAAAGTGTCTGGCTGCCCCATCCTGTCTGCCTCTACCCTCACTGCTTTGACTGTTCACACCTGTGTCTCCTCAGCCCCTTTTGTCTCCACATCCCCTTGCTGGTCCATTTGTTGTGTCACTGGTCCCTGCTGTGCTCTTGAGTTGTTGTTTTCCTGTCACCAGCTTGCTTTCATCACTTCTGCATTTTGAACTCTTGTTCGGATATCCTGCTTTGTGCAAAGTTTTCTCCTAAAATAAAGATTCCTGTTTATTATTCTCATACATTCTCCTCAGCCATAATCTATGAATGTGTTACTACTACTGTGATGTCAGTTTCTGAAGGACAAAGACTTTTATTTTGAAACTAGAAAAAAAACCTCTTATTCTGAAATAGGAAGTTGACTCTTTAGGTTCTCACGAGCTAGCTTAAGCTGTGAGCACATGTGAGAATTCAATTGTTTGAAGCTGGAAAAAAACTGAAGAAAAGAAAGTACTGGCCATCTCCAGGGAAACTACTGGTGGGAAAACAATTTTAAGTTTGAATTTATTACTAGCTTACAGTTTTCTTGCTAATAATGTTATAAAACTATAATATCAAGGTAAGCTAGTGTAGTCGTGTAGTCGACAGACAGTCGACTACACGGATGTTTGACAAAGGAAATGGAAGAAAAAGGAAAATTAAGAATGTTCTTGTCCGAGTTAATCCATCCTAACCCGTTGGTCAACCCCTTTCAAGTTTGGGCAGACTTTTAAGTAAAATCCCTGGATAACTCGACAGCTACACTAGCCATCTACTTTCACAAGCTTTTTGTTTTTGGTTCATGAAAATTGACTTTTAAGGATACTGAAAGCACACTGACCTTTACTTATAGTTTTACTGTCCAGTAACAGGCTGGACCCCTTTGGGCTTCTACATTTGCCTCAATTCATTTTGACAGGTGCTGTAAAATTTCTCAAATAATTTGATCCATATTGACATGACAACCTTGGGTCATGACTTTGTTAATCTAGTCCAACCTTGGGAGCTTCGCGATGATGTATAGACGAGTACAAGCCAATTCAATAAACTGTTTGGGCATAAAAACTTCTTTATATTAGCCAAAAGTGCAATTACATCCATTCATCCATTTTCTGTACCAAAGGGAAATTAAATACAATTAAATAAATACTAATTTTGCACATTTACCCAAATAAGCAAAGTTTACTTGTGTATTAATTTTTGCACACAACATCAATAAATGGAGAAAAAGAAAAGATAGTATATTCTTTTTCTCCATTAAAAAAAATCCACTAATAACCCACGAGTAAGAAAAGCAGAACCCGAAGACAGAGGTTCCTCGAAAGAAAAGTCAATTAATTGCATGAGTGGATAATTATTAAGAGAGCAATGGGTAAGTTTTCATGCATAATTTCCCCCAGCTGTTATTGGACCATTTGGTCCATGAGAGAGATGAAAGAGAAGAGGCAAAGAAAATGAGTAAAAAGGAAAATATAAGAGAAACGAGGAGAGGACAGATCAGACAAGAAGAGAGTAAGGATAGCAAAACAGGAAATTAAGAGGAGTTGGAACACAAGTGATAAGGATTGACTAGGGGGTAAAGAGAGAAAAGCAGAACTGAGAAGTGAGGATGAAAACATCAGGTAAAAAGTATGACGACAAAAAAGTCTCATCTCAGAAATACGGGTTAGACGGGTTCTTTTTCACACACTTCTCAATTTGTTCATTTCCTTCTATCTTTGTCATCGATGAGCCATTTATTTACCACTTAAATAGTAAATGGTTCTGCATTAATCAATCTAAAACTTGATTCCAGAAAACGTCTTGATTTTATTGGCGGGTGGCTCATATAACGCTTCCAAGGTCACGATACGTAGCTGAAAGATTTTAAACTGAATGTCTTTGCTTATGTTTTACAATAATGTTTCAAGTTAACTAGAGTATATCCTTTCTTGTTTATCATTTATATAATTAGCATTAAGGCGATGAGTTTAGATCCAAAAGTTAATCATAAGTTACCATAAAACAATCAAAAGGGTTTTTTTTCCTTGTTTTTTGAAGACTTTTCTCTTCTCATCTGAAAGGATTCTTCAGTTAATTGGCAGAGAAGGTAAAAAATCTAGAAAAGCTGTTGCCTTCTGCTATCTGAATGCACCTAAAATGCTAAAGCAGTCATGGCGCCCACGTTACAGAAGTTAGAAGAATTTCAGATAAGAGAAATCAATAAGATACCCACATAAAAATATGTGCAGTTTTCTAGGTTTTACTTTTTTTCCCTTTACTGTTAAAACTAACGTTCTGTTGAATTTTGTTGAGTTATTTCCACTGTGCTGTGTTGGAGCTGGAGAATGGTCCACCTGAACTACCATTATGTTCTGAAATGGGAAACGTCATTAAGCATCACTGGCAAGAGTTTGGTCCAGAATGAAGTGACGCTGTCTCTTTTAAATCGGTGTCAAGAGGGAACATTTTTGGTTGAAATAGGTAGGGAAAAAGAAAAAATGTAAAACCATCCTTGCAAACGTTATAATAATTGAACCTTCGCTGACCCGTTACAACTCCGGCGGGTCCACGAGGCCATTTCACAACCTTTCTCTTATAAATGTGACCAACAGATGAAAAAGTTAGAGGAG
>JAOWBL010000022.1:2132102-2145630 GCA_028564865.1 Zenarchopterus dispar | reverse complement strand
AAAGATTTGTACAATTAAAAAAAATCTAAAAAATAGATACACTACATAGAAATATAAAAGAAATTACCTAATGTATTTAAAAAGGTACAAAAAAAAAAATTAGAAATCTTTTAAAAACAGGATTGGGACTATGTTTTATTGCAATATATTTTAAAAACTTTAAATGTACAAAATTATAATTTCCTGTGTATGATTTCATATATCAGGCATCAAGGGGTTAAAAGTTGATTTTAGGTGATATCTGACTCCTGAAGTCTCCCATCCTGAACATCAGGTACATTTCTTTCAAAATAAACTTCACCTCCACACCACAAAGCTACAAATGGTCAATATTTCCTTCCTGCTGCTGTAACGTGTGAGTTCATGATCTGGGATGTTTGATCTAATAGCAACTACGTCTTTTGTGGGTTTTTTTCCTTCTCAGACCGGCCCAGCGGCGGTTTTGGACTTACCTCTCCGCGCTCAAGTATTCCTCCTCGACGGGCACGCAGGGCACCTTCCCCAGCCTGACACCCATCTGGATGTCTCTGAACTGCAGACCCAGGTTCTCCCCCAGGATGGTCACCCTGGTCCCCCCCTGCCGAGGCCCCGTCTCAGGGTACAACTGGATCAACGAGGGGACGGAGGAGAAAACATCAGCGATGACGGAGGAAGAGAAAAAAAAACACAAAACGCTGTTATTCTGACAGATGACGCTGCATGGACGTGGTCCAAAAACAAACAAAAGCAAAAACACACACACGAGTAAACAAAAACACACTCTGCTCTCATCTGCTGATTCAAGTTTTTAATGAAGAAAAATCACCCTCTTGACTTTCGAAAAAATACAGAAAATGAGATGAAGGAGGGGCAAAAACAAGTAACATGGACACACGGAGCCAAACTGCCGTCACCAGCTTTTGAAAGTAATCACGGCTGCCCCGTTTCATTGGTGGGGGCCACGGTGGTGGCGGCGCCACGCTCGGCTGCGTCGGCCAACCGTAATGTGATTTATCTCGCCAGATTATGGCGCGTTAAGGGGACAGGTGTGGTGTGACAAAACAAATGAGGTGACTGATGGACGGTGGTCATCACCAACAGGTCCGTGCACACATCCGTGCACAGACCTCGTCCCCAACAAGCGTCGCGAGGTAATTATGTGTAATCAGTCTGCCGGCTCGCTCTCCTGTGGTGCTTGGCTGAGCAGAAATCAGGCGGCGGTCGTACCGCGACGGAGGACGATTGTCACGCCACAAACACAACCACGTGGCGGGCGTTCGAGTGTGGACCAGTTTCAGGCACTGATGTATTATCTCTTCATGTAAGCTACTGAATAGTGAATTAACGTCAGGAGACATCCAAACTCTCAGAACGCCTCAGAAAAATGCTTTTATGTTTGCTGATCAGCAGTATTGCTGGAACACTCGATTAAATGCCTTGCTCAAGGGCAATGGTGGAGGGAGGAGCGTTATCCTCCCATTTTTCCTCCACCGTGACGCTCCTTGCACAAATTCAAGAAGGTCATTCAAGACTTGTATAAAAGTAGGCAGAACACACCGTGAGTGTTGTGTCGTACCTGATGTAAACAATTTAGTGGTGGTGAAAAACAGATTCAATGACGTCAACAAGGATGGGCGGAGCTAACAGTCCAGGAAGCTGGCTGGAACACGCCCACCTCAGTTTTAATCGGCGTAAACGTCTTTATGTCAGGTGTCACGACCAAAGCTGAAACTCTGCTGAGATGGTTGTAGCTCAGTTTATGTTTTTACTTCTACATGAGGTGAATGAACAAGTCCCAAGATGTAAATAAAAACATTGTGGAGTAATGGGGAAGTTTCCTTTGCACTTAGTCTAGATCAGGGGTCTCGAACTCCAGTCCTCGAGGACCCGAGTTTGAGACACCTGGTCAAGATGTATCAACACACTTACAATGGCTATTTTAAGCCGGGTTTAAAAAAGCCAAAAACTATAAAACTATAGATCTATATCTATATATAAAACTATATATATACATATACACACACACACACACACACACACACACACACACACACACACACACACACACACACACACACAAAGTTACCCGCACTAAACTCAGTCCACAGAGATTATTGTTGAAAGAAATAAAAGTGACACAAATCAGATTCTATTTTACTGGTCAAGAAAATTAAGTGATAAATAATCTTTAGTGGCAGATTTGGAAGGAAGCTAAAAATTATAAAGAAAGCATAAATGAACATACTGAAATGGATATAAGTGAACCAAAAGAACTAATGGGAGTACTAAATTAAAATTAAAATGAACAAAAATAATTATCCAAATTAACATTATTATTTCTGCTACTACTGACTTTCAATAAACAAAATAAAATACCACCTTTTTTCATACATTCGATAGAATGTGAAACCTTTTTGAGAACTAGCTGAATCGGTCTCATTTGGCCGACATCCAGTTTCAAAAGAGGATAATGTCATGTTTCAACAAACAAAACGTATCCCAGCAGATGCCTTTTAAAATACACTATAATCACATAGTTAAAAAAACACATATGCATAGTTAATCCTTTCAAATTAGATGCAATTTCATGCCAACAAGCTAACAAAAATAATACTAGAGGCTGCCAGACAAAGCGCACTTTGGAAGCTTGAAGAGAAGGAATATATATATATATATATATATATTTTTTTTTAAATCAATACCTTTGGCAGCATTATAATAAACTACACAACAGAGACACGACTGAACATAAACAAACCTCAAATGTATTCATAAAAGTATACAAAAATGATATGTGGTGCGTTTTGGGGAAATAATGACGGTAATGACCGGATAATGATGATGACCTGTGGTCTGTGCTGGGGTGAGAAAGGCGATTCTTTAAATTCCCCCCACAGTAAATAATCTATAGGACAACACGGACCAAATTAAAATACCAGAGGAGCCATGGAGCAGTCTGGCTGTGGATAATGCGGCTTAGTGTTTGGAAGCTGACTCACACCAG
Source organism: Zenarchopterus dispar (assembly GCA_028564865.1). Classification (NCBI taxonomy): domain Eukaryota; kingdom Metazoa; phylum Chordata; class Actinopteri; order Beloniformes; family Zenarchopteridae; genus Zenarchopterus; species Zenarchopterus dispar. The sequence continues at coordinate 2,142,647 of JAOWBL010000022.1, read as the reverse complement.
AACCTCAGGCGCCAGCAGAGCTTCGGCTCTTTGGTTCCACAAACACAATAGCTGGTAAACACTGACCAGAGCGAGTAGCCATCAAGCTCTAGGGTACGATATGGATAACAGATGTCGGGGTGTGGAAATGGGGCTTCAAATGGTTTTGGAAGAATGACGCCAAGATACCACAAAACACAACATCAGCGAGCCACCAAGCCTGGGGGATATAAACATTGGCAGAGCCGCCGATGGAGACGGAGACGCAGAGGAGGAGGAGGGCTGTTGTAGAGATTGCTACCATCATCCGAGGTGGAGAACAGTGACGACTCTCAGGGACAAACTATGACGTTTTCCCCCCCGTCTCTTCCCCCTGAGGTCTTTGACATTCGTTGGCCAAAATGCCGCAAAGATACAGCAGAAAAGCACCTTTTTCAGCCACACCTTTACACCTCTGTTCATAGCAGCTGCTTTTTTAGGAGGCGGGGTCAGGCAGTCGACTCGGCTCCGCCTCCTTCCTGAGGGGGGAATCTCTTTTAAAATTGACGCTACGGCGTTGTGCTAACCACCTGTGAAGCAGGGCTACTGCAACACGCTGCGAAGCTGGACGGAGAGTAAAAATGGAGAGGCAGATTATTTCTACCTTAATCTGGGTCGTTCTGATTTTGGTGGCCCTAAATAAAACAAGAAAAGAAAGAAATTGCACGTATATGTATCACGTTCACTGAAACTGCTGCACAAATACCTTTGGTTGTTATCCTAGCTTCAGATTCATGTGTCATAATCATAAGGAGACTTAATGTAGACTTTGTGGAAAATGCCACCACATTCAATCAGCATAATGAGTTCCAGAGACGAGGAAATCCCAGCATCCCTCAAAACCTTGTTGAGCACAGCCATTTGTGGGCTGCTCTTTGGAAGCATGTTTAGATTTCCCACAGAAGGATCTCGAGCCACGTTACCCCCTGTAAGTGAAACAATCACAGAGGAATGAAAAGCCAGACCGCTACATCTATTAGCTAATGTCAATGACAGGATATAACGCTCGTATGCAACAAATTTCTTTTGACATCTGAATTTCTGCTGCTCCGTCAGAAAATCTTGAGATGCTGACTTTGGCCTCGTGTAACAAGATAACCAAGGCTTATTGAACCTGTGGGAAGTCGGACGCTGAGAAGCTGAAATGAAACCACAACCAAGCAGCCACATAATGACAAAATGAGGAAGAGATATTAAAGAAAAAAGATCTCAGGTGGATTAGGCAACTTAAATCTACTTCCACAAAGCCATTTTTAAATAAATATAGAGAATGGCATTTGGTCTTTCGATGTTTGTCTTGGTTTATATTTATAGACCATGCACCATTTACTGGTAAAACACTGGTGACCTGTGCAGGGTGTACCACCTATTTTGGCGGGAAACGACCCTGTGACCCTGAACAGAAATAAGCAGATATAGATGATGGATGGACTGAAAATAAACCTACTTTATTTACCCACATTTTTGACATTTTGTTTGGCTTTGACATTCTATTTGGATTTCTTTGGCTGCTTCTTTCGAGCAGGAATCCTGGAGGTAAAGGAGAGGGGCATAATTTTGTGCTCATGTGGTCTTTGAAGTTTACACTAGAGTCCTGACCACATACTCAAGTAGCCACATCGAATCAGTACTTTTCTATTGTTCTGTTACACACACATTGTTTATGGTAATCTTTCTGTAGACAAACTGAATGTTAGCCACTGACATGTGAAGCCGGGTCGGAAAGGTTTTCGCGGATCTTTTCTGGCCTCCGTTTCTTGTTCGAGCCACACCAAACCCCCACCCGAGACCTGATTCAGCCCAAAATCGAAACATCCTCGGGGGTGCGATGGGGCTCACGTAGTTAAACAGGGAAACCATATATGGGGACTGTCGTCCTGGTGCAGGATTTTCCACGCTCTAAGCTCGTCTTCCCGTTCTGTCTGCCCACTGGGGCAATAAAACTCATCCAGTGTTTTGTGTTGCTGTGACGCATGACTGGCAGAAACATGTCTGATTGGTTTAGGAAGAGCCAATAACAGCAGAGTGAGTGGGGAGCAGTGGGAGGGGGATGCTCACAGTCACATATACAAAAAAATAGACTCAATGAGTTTTTGAGTCACAGTCAGAGTAAAACAACTCTGACTGAAAAATGGTGGTGCTCAATCGCGATTAATAGAGTTTAAAAGTCTATAATATGGGACCTTTAATAATTTTAGAAGCAATTTATTGATCACAGAGAAATCTCCAGCTGGGAGAATGAAAATCGTGGCGTGTACTTTTGGAGTTAATTGCATCTTGAGGTTACAACAGGGGAACTTTTGTAGTTTTTAACTCAGAGGATTTCCCTTTAAGTTAAGTCTCTTTTAAACATCTTCCCCACAGTTTCCTCTATTTCGGTCTTTTGCTCAATCTCAACAGCCCAAAGGTGCTTTGAGGGTTTTTACTTTTTGTTTTTACCGGCAAAATAAACAGGAGATTAGGAGATCTGGACAATTTTTTGTGAACGTTATCAAATATTAGGAATACTTTAATGCTCAAGCTCGTTGAATAAGGACTGCAGTACTAATGTGCAACACTAGATGTCAGTAGTACATACAGCCCATTAAACAATAGGAAGATTTGTTTCTTTGTCGCAAGAAAAAAACTACAAATGTGACATCCAAAAGTCTAAGATTATTTAGAAGCATATCTTCTTATATATAAAAATTAACACTGAATTGGTATCACTGATGAGCTGCATTAAGGATGTCAAATTGTCAAAATAGAGGATGTGCACTGGCAACGCTCAGGATGTGACAAACTGGCAGGTGTGAAGAAATTCCAGAAAAAAAGAAGAAAAAAACACTTTAAACTCCTATTTAAAATGCAGTTTTACACCTGTACTTTATTTAGTAAGTACTATCAGCCTCCAGCATCCATCTCTGCAGATGCTCCAGTTCATGAAAAACTGTGAAATAATTACACAATGACTCTTCATTGTGTAATTATTTCACATTATTTCACTTATGATGTCATAAGTCTTTTAACAAACATGTTGACTGCTTTGTCTTTGGGTGAATCAGAGTTGTGTATTTTATTGACATATATTAATCAATGACACCAGCGTAAGAGTGATACATAACATGAGCTTCAGGTTTGACTAATCATTTAATACTCCAATGAAACATAAAAAAGTTCTTACAAGAGTCCAAACATTGGGAATAGTTGTCACTATGTTGGTCGGTGACACTTTATTATTTCAGGCAAGAAAGCAGCATTCACTGGAATAACACACAAGTACTTGTTTTTCAGATTTTGTAAACGATTGAATGCGAAGGTTCAAAACCAAACAAATGCCTTGACGCAGCTGTCTCTAGTGTAAGAGATTGATGTAACAGTGTGTAATCGGTGCCAAGGGCAGGCGCAAGGTCTCGACATGCGAGTGTTTTAATAGCAGCACGTTAAACTGGAGCAGCTTTCATTCTGGGTTCAGGACACGTAGGGCTTTCATGACCACAGGGACTTCAACAAAGAGAGCTGATGCAACGGCCTATCAAGATTCAGACGCCTCGGATCTTCACAGGTGACATTACGCTCTTCACCTGAAGTGACGAGGCGAAGACGTGGTACTCAAAGAAGCTGCTCTGCTTTTCTTTTCAGGTGATTTTAGAACCGTATCCCTGGAGACGGTCGTGAACAGGAAAAAAAGAAAAATCTTCCAGTGGTTGAGGACTCTGGAAGTTGTGGCTTTTTTCTCCACCCTCTGATGTATGCCTTAAGTAACACTGTGTTGCCAAGTCTCCAATTTTCAGAGGTTAAAATATATAAGACGAAGAAACTTGTTGTCAGGAGAATAAAATGTCAGCATTTAAACATTCAAACACTGAATTATGATAGACTTTTTTTGTTTGTTTTACAGATCTTGATTGTCTGATTTAAAGTCCAAAACGGTTTCTTTTTAAAGAAATTTGAAGTAGACGAAATTTCCCGATATCTCAAAGTAAAGTCTGACAGTTTTTGGTTAATCTGGGTCTATGATGTCACAATATCTTTCACATCTGAACTATTAACTAGACAACATTTGGTGTCTTGGATAAAACCTAGAGTCCTGGAAATGTAATAGGGCCAACCTTGCCTTGTTCCTTACTGTGTTGGACCTGGTAGGATCTACTAACTTGGAAAAGTAACACACCACGCCACTTGATTGTGGTAGTGTTAATATAATAAATAAAGAAGTAGTAGTAAACCCCATAAACTGAAACGACCCACTCAACATGTCCATGGGGGCCCATTTGGAATAATACTGGGCTTTTAGGGTACAAAGTGAGCTCGGGATTGAAGGGGCCACAGGACATGGGGGTCCTTATGGTTTCAGTATTTTGGGCCCCAAATAGGAAGTCTATATATGCCAAATATTTTACTCCTTTCAGGCATACAAGTGTACTACATGGGCAAAAAAAGAGAGCAAATTGTCCTGGTAAGTAACATAGGGCCCACATTAGAAAATTATTGCAGATAGACGTGGCGGAAATGAGTTTCCTTCGTAGGGTGTCCGGGCTCTCCCTCAGAGATAGGGTGAGAAGCTCGGTCATCTCGGAGGGGCTCAGAGTACAACCGCTGCTCCTCCACATCAAGAGGAACCAGATGAGGTGGTTTGGGCATCTGGTGAGGATGATTCCTGGACGCCTCCCTGGTGAGGTTTTGAGGAATGTCCCACTGGGAGGAGACCCTGGGAAAGACCCAGGACACGTTTGAGGGACTTTGTCTCTCAGCTGGCCTGGAAATGCCCGGGGATCCCCCCCAAATGAGCTGGATGGAGTAGCTGGGGAGAAGGAAGTCTGGGCCCTCCTGCTTAGGCTACTGCCCCCATGACCCGACCACGGATAAGTGGGAGAAGATGGATGGATGGACGGATTAACCTTTTGCCACTCAATTATAATATGACCGTGTTTTAGATGGATGACACAGTCTACATCAGTGTTTAGGGGTCATGCTGTATTTCGTTAATTTTCAAAGTAGCATAACAGTCCCCGTTAGTCAGTGCCTAATAAACTCTGGTACATGTCAATTTATCTCCTTTCCAAATGGAAAACACTCAGCTATTTAAGCACATAAGGCACAGTGCTGCCAGTTCAAGTGTGTAAAATCTATTCAACATTTTATTTCTGCCATAAAAAGACAGGATATGACCAGAAAGCACAAGCACAAGCAATAGATATTTCTCACTCTCGCTCCTACACAAACACGAACAAAGACCCATAAAGATCGACTGTAATTCTGCACTTCACACTTCTGCTGAATGTGATAATTAACAAAGAACATCTGCACACAGAAAAACAACACCTTAACGAACACTAATATGGCTTTAAACACACACATACACACATAGCACCTATGAAGTCACAGTGGGTGGTTTTATCTTCTGTGTACCAAGCCATTAAAAAACATATGCAAACACCCCCACTAGCTTACCTTGGTGATCTTGGGGTGGGTGCAGCGGCTGTTCCCAGATGTGGCGTGCATCCATCCCCCGCCTTCAGTGAGCTGCAGCGGCAGGTGGGAGTTTCCTCCGCCGGTGCACTCCTGCCTCAGGGAACATTTCTTCTCTTGGACGCACCAGCCACATTCGAACCTCGGGTCGGCTTTCAGGCACATCCCACAGCTGTCCCGGAGCGCTCTGCACTTGTACAGGTGGGCTGGTTGGAAAAACAAAAAAAAAAAAAAGAGGGGGGGAAATTGAGCCTGGACGAAACAGATTTAGAGTTAACACTTCAAAGAAAAGAAAGACTGGATTCGGAGGCGCCATGTTTGGTATGCCAAGAGAGTCCCGTCAGGTTTGAGTTGCTTTTGGACGACGAGTACCATCAATCGCCCAAAATTCACTTATCTCCCTAATATGTTTCAGTTTTCAACAAACTTTAATGACTGCGAAACATTTTTAACGAACATAAAGTTTTTAACTTTTTAATTAAAAAAGAAATCGTAAAGAAGAAAGTAATCAGGGGTTTGTGTGTCTGAACATAAGAGAAAGTAGAGGTATAAACGAATGTTAATCAGGCACACACACCTGAAACCTTCAGAGGGTGATTATTACCACTCCGAGGCTCTGACGAAGAGAAAACTCTGTTCCTGCCGATAAAACGGATGGAAAACATGAACAAGCCACAAGAGGGATATCAGAGAAATTAATTCAACAGGTAATGTCTTCCATCGCCAGCAGGGAATTGAGAATGTGTTGTGTCAGAAAAAAAAAAAAAAACATCCCCACAATTCTGCAGAGTGGAAGAATCATTAGAAGAAAAAAAAAGAATAAATAAAATAGTTAATTAAATAAACTGAAACTCAAACACCTGAGAAGCGGATGGAGAGGGAGATGAAAGGAAGTGGAGGGGGTGGAGGGCTTGGGGGGGGTAAATTCTAGCTGTGCTTGTTAACAAAATGGCAACAAGGATTGTCATGAATTTGAAGACGACGTTGGCCCCGTGAGGCCGAGAGGATCGGAAAGGGAAACAGAGCCAGGAACCGTGAGTGATGTTGAGAAGAAACCCTAAAAACACAGCAGAGAAGAAAGGCAGCAGAGAGAGGGAAGCACCGGGAAAAGCTCGGGTTTTAGGAGTCCTGTTTAGTCATCTGTTAATCAACATCGTAATTATCCCAGCTGATGTTGCACTGTCGGCATCTGCAGGCAGGTTTGTTTAGAAATATTTGAAGAGAGGGTGAAAGCCGAGAAGGGGGAAGGAAAAAAAAGGAGAGAGAGCGTGGAAGCATCTCCTCCCTCCACCCCTCCGGCAGGCAGACGGAGGCCGGACTTCAAAGCGAGCCTCTTTCGCATCCATCTGCCTGACTCGGCCCTCCGCTCGGCCTAATCTGATTAGCTGCGGCTCAGCTTAAAAGTAGCATGACGCTAATTAATCTGAACCAAATGAATGATTTAATTACCATTAACATCTCCACTTTACACCAGGGCAAAGCCGGGCCAGCGCCGAGCGGCTCTGCCTCAGACGGATAATGCAGCTACGCTTCGGAAAGAAAAGAGACGGGGATGGAACGGGGAGGGATTAATGAAGGATGGAGAGAAAGGCAGGAGAAAATGAGGAGGGGGTCTTTATAAGCCGAAGCAGTTACATAATGCATGTTCTCAAAGAGCATTAGACCTTTAACTTGATGCATGACACTGAGTGGCTATAATCACAATACGGTGAGGGTTTAGCAAAAATTAATCTGCTGATTTTTGTTCATTCACTGGAAAGAGATTATGTGACCTGCTCTGATGAAAAGTAGCAAGTCTTGCATTCTCAAAGTCAGCGCAAACATCGTTAAAGTTTAGGTTTCACACATACATCAGTGATGAAGACGTCCTACAGCTTTCATAGCTGCTGAAGCTTCAACATACTCATTTCCCCACACGCTCCAGTCTGGTTTCATGAGTTCTCGGGTTTACTTGTGCTCTTATTTTGAGTTTACATTTATTTCCCGTTTTATTTTGAAAGAACTTCCTCTGGTGTGTAACTCCTTCTGCTCTCCCCGGTTGTAATTTTCAACACCTGTGTCTCCTTATCCCTCGAGTGTTTGTCAGAGTCTGTATTGTCTTTTGTTTCATTCAGTGTTACCAGATGTACGATAGTTATCGTATTTGTATGATAATTATCATATTTGTACAATAATTTCGACCTCCGTACGATCAATAGTTGGAAGTGTGTGACATTTTCACCAGGAAAATGTTTAGAAAACAAACAAACAGCATTTCTGTAGGAACACCTGTCAAGCACGGTGGTGGTGGGGTGATGATTTGGGGTCCTCTGTGTATTAGAGTAGTCTAGAAGCCAATACGAGGCCAACTATCTGAGAGCTAATACTAGGTCGATCCCGAGTCATGGAACAGGTCAATGATCTGAAGAACACCAACAAATCTCTAAAAAAAATAATCCAGGTTAAATTCTGGCCCTAAGAAAGTCCAGAGCTCATCTCTACTGAAATACTGTGGTGAAACCTCAATAGAGCTGTCTGAGACACCAACAGGAATCGACCACTTCAACGACTGCTTCTAACAAGCTGTCGCTAACATGCTAGCCTACTACCCGCTGAGCTAAGACTGCTCCACGTTAGCGTTAACATGCACAAAGATCACGGTTTCTTCCAAATAGCACCAATGAAATGTTGCACACAAAAAAAGACTATACTCTTTATTAGAAACCAAGTTTACTGGACTCAGAACCACCAGACGAATGGCTGTAATAACAAAAACACAGGGAAATACCGGAGTCGTGTGCATGTGTATCAGCGTAATGCGGCTAATAGTTCAGGGTTCACATGTTAGGGTTGGAAGATTTGATGTTAGTTGTGTTTAAAAACACATGATTTTGCTTTAAAAAAAAAACCAAAAAAAACACCTCCACTAAATTTGGCATCTTAAGTCACACACCCACTCATGAGTTTGCCTTTCAGACTGAATTAAATTGTGAAGAATTTAAATGTCAAGCTCCGTGTGTGATCTTTTGTCCTGATCCACCACGTGTTGGAGTGCACACGCGAACAGAACAGCAAGAGTCAGTAGATGCTATCTGGCCTGCACTTCACGTGTACACGTTCACACAGAAACACCCGCTTTTACATTAAAATAAAAAAAACAAACAAAAAAAAGTCCAATATAGTAGGACAGCTAAAATGGTTTCCTTTATTTTTTTCATTTAATTTTAAATGAATACTTTAATATTTAATTATTGCTTCATGTTGCAATCCACTAATATTCAAGAGGCGACCATCCTTCAGTGTTAGTGGCTTTTATTAATATTATTTTATTTAGTCCTTTGATGGACTGAAAACGTTCCTGTGTTTCACCTGAAGGGACCTGGAATAGGATCTAACAGATCCACATGATCCTACAAAGGATTAGTGGGCACAGAGGATGAAACGATGGATGGTTTTCATTATTAGTCAATTATAATTTTATATTTTAGGACACATCAAGACTGAAATAAATCCTTTTACTACAGACTGACACTAAACTTGAGACTAAATGTTATTGGACAAAGTCACCAAGTTTGGACTTTAACAAAAAATATGGGATCGATGTGCTGGACAGCACAAAAAAGTGATTATATTGATGTAACAATAGTGGTGAAGTTTGGATCCATTCTCCTTTCCAATGTTGCTTCAGTTCATTGAGATTTCTGGCTATTTTCTTTTCCACAACCCACTTCAGGTCCCGTCACAGCATTTCCCACTTGTGAAAGTGGAACCCCAGATTGTTTGGAAATAATTTCATTATTTTCCATATTGAAGGACAAATGTTTCTCTAAGGCTTTTGCTGATGTCTTTTCCTACGGGCTTTGTGTTAATATACCTGACTACTCCAGACCAGAAAACTACCAAAACATGAGCTTTTCTACTGCTCTCGTCACCTCGTGATGATCCCTTCATCAGAGACTGATGACGAGCAGTGGCTGGCTGTGACTTACCCTCTTAAATCTGATGAAAGAGGTCAGGGGGCACTTGCTGACATGATGTTATTTCTTTTGGCTTTATTTATTCTAAATAATGACATAGTTTGATAAAAAAGAAGTCATATGCTTACATTTTTACATTATATATTAACATTATAAATTTGTATGAGGTTTTAGTTGCCTGATACAAAGACTGGTGGTGATGAGATTTGACTTTTTGTGCTTACAAAAATAAACAACAAACAAACAAAAACAAGAATTTAGTGCTGAAAAGATGGACTACTAACCTGTACATGTTACAAAAATCAAATCAGTACTGTTCAGGTTGTTTAATCCCAAGAACAAAAGTTTTAATTCAAGTTAAAAGAAAACAAAATTAGGATATCCAACTACTTATCTGACACTGATCAAGATGAGGTCAACTAGAATGGAAATGATCAGAGATTAATGTGCACGTGTTATTTCAGCATTAAGATAAAAAAGACAGGAAAAAAAACCAGAAGACATTAGAAATGGTTAGTTAATCCGACTCCACATGTTTGGGTGCTCGAGAGCAAGACTTGCATTATCTCGTGTAATGAAACGTCGAAAATCATTAGCCTCCCCCACCCAGTACATTACACTTGATGAAGAATTTAGAATTGGTAATTGTTTTCCACTTTATGCACAAATAATGATCAAAAATAATAAATATCATCCCTCTATGTCACTTTCTGTTTTTCTTTAACAGTTCCTGTATTCACATCTTCCCTCCCGCCATTACACAGCACATTTATCAACCTGTCATCCAGCCATCGCTCTTCCTCCTGCCTACTGCACCCCCCAACCCCCTTCCCATTTGTTTATCCGCTAGTCCAACATCAATCCCTATTAATTTCTGGGTTGGATGTTTGTTTGTTATCACCATCAATCCATCAGTCCCTCTGCCCCGCTTTTATCCCTGTGACAAGAATAGTGTTTTTCGAAACAAATGGTATACTTTCACCTTTCTCCGTGATGGTTGTCAAAAATGAAATAAGAGCATTCTTATGAAAAGGAGGGGCGGCGGGGGTGGGGGGCTACAAGCTCTGCCACAAAGACGCATCCGCTCAGGAGCTTATCACAACTTCCAGGACAGCGAGGA
>JAOWBL010000022.1:2072851-2120616 GCA_028564865.1 Zenarchopterus dispar | reverse complement strand
TGTGTGTGTGTGTGTGTGTGTGAGATTGTGGCCGTCACTCTACCACATCACTGCAATCCATCATCATTTTATCTACAGCTCCCTTAATTGGATCCTATCACAGTCCCACCTGACGAGCGGAGGGGTGGGAGTGGAGGGTGGAGAGGAGGAGGATTACACACTCCACCTGACACAACACGGATGTGTGCATGTGAGCGCGGAAGCAAACACACATAATTCAGCCTCCCGTCTAGCTTCATCAACAGCTGCAAAATTGTGTTGAGACCCGAGCGTTTCCTATTTTTCCTGACTCCTGCAGAGAGAACATTGGAATTTTACAAAACATTCAAGTGCACTGAAGAATGACGAAATGAATGGATGTGAGTGTGCACGTGTGTGTGCGCGCTTGTACGGAAGCATTCATTTGGTTTTACCGGAGTTTTGCTGAGGAAGGTCTCTGTCCTCCTGCATCAGCAACTCTGCAGTACTCGAGGTGTAGTAATGAATGTATCCGAGTCCATCAAACAAGCCGAGTGAAAACCGTTCACTGCTATTTCCTGGGACGGATGCTGCTTTTGAGGATGTGGGAGCTTTTCAGAAGACACTCAAAAGCCAACAGAGTTTAAAAAAAAAAAAAGCATTTACAGTTCTGAGTTCTGGTCTTAAAAAAAAAAAAAAACTTTTATCACAATGGAATTCAGAACATACAGATTAAATCTGAAAGTCCATCCATTTATCAACTTTCACTTATCCCAGGCTGGATTGTGTGGGCAGCAGCCTGAGCCTGAGAGGCCCAGACCTCCCTCTCCCTGCTCACCTCCTCCAGATCCTCCGGGGGGAAACCGAGGCATTCCCAGGCAAGCCGAGAGATATGATCTCTCCAGCGTGACCCAGGTCTTCCCTGAGGGCCTCCTCGCGGTTAGACATGCCCAAACCACCTTAACTGGCTTGGCCGAGGAGGAGCAGTGAGTCCACTCAGAGTTTTTCCCAGATGACTGAACGTCTCACCCTGTCTCTAAGGGAGAGCCCACCCACCTGATGGAGGAAACTCATTATTCTATCAGTCACTACCCACAGCTCATGACGATGGGAATGTAGCTCAACCAGTAAACTGAAAATCTTGGCTTTGTGGATCAACTCTCTCCTCACCACAACAGGCCGATACAGACTCTGGATTATTGCTGACATCAAACCCATCCACCTGTCAATCTCCTGCTCCACTCTTCCCTCGCCTGTGAACGAGACCCTGAGGCACCACCTCATTCCTTCAAGGCCCTTTCACCCTTTCCTGATCAGAACCGTGGTCTCCCATTTGGAGATGCCAATTCTCATCCCTGCCGTTTTTGAAAGTAATATGCAAACATCTTTGGAAACATATCCCAAAACTGAACTGTGATATACTCCAAAAAATAACATTTAAAACTAATCAAATCTTAAAAATTCATCAGTTCTAATTTCCATCCATCTTTTATTCTGAATGAGTAGAATGATTATAATCTACCCACTTTCACATATTGCTTTCACAGGGAAAAGAAACAAACACACAATTATGTGTCATAGGTGGGAGTCTAACTTTTAAAAAAAAGTGCAGCGATCATTCAGGCATATAGCACCTGTAATAAACTGACTCCATTTTTCCAGTTGAGGTGCCCAGTCTTTTGTTTTAGTTTACTTGAAAGTGTGTCCATATGAAATGTGAAGTGCAGGCTCGTGTGGCCAAGGTTCAGGAGTCGCGCTCCACGACTGACAAATTCAAATAATCAGCGTCATGTACAGCTCTTACCAATTTCAAAGCCTATTTTATTATTCAAAAGTCTCCGAAGTCATTATGTACAACTCTGTCAAAAACGAGATTAACAACCTTAAAAGTCGAGCCTAAAAGCACAATCACTTGCATGAAGCAATTACAGGATCACAAGCGACTAAATATGCATGATTTACCTTTCCAAAAGCACAAAAGAACGGTAGGAGCCATCATTCCCATGTGGAAATCAACTTTAATAGCACTTCCCTCAACTACTTTCTGAGCCACCGTCCAAAGTCTGAGGCAAAAGGACTTTCAGGACCACACGGCTGGACTTCAAACCTTCATTGTGGGGACTTTTTGAGTTCGGAGACGGCAGGTGGTCTCGAATGAGCCATGCGTTTCGAGCCGGCGGTGACGCAGAACTCGGCTAAATGACCCGCGGCCGCTGACGGGAGTTTGACAGGCCGAAGGTAGAGGAGGCCAGCTGAACTGCCGGTTCCTGCTGCTTTTTAACGGCAGAGACCTGCCACCACCACCACTGCTGCTGCTGTGCACGCCTCACATGTTAATCATGTTGCACGTCACGTTCTGTTAAGTCGTAATTGAAGTCGTTAAAATGCCTCTGCTATGATTTGTGCCCCTGATTGGAGATGAGGAATTTACTGAAATGGTTGCACCCTCGTAGTCCTAACAGCTCCAGCGAGGGCTAAGAGATGGCTGTCAGAGCCGCTGGTACCGACTTCGGCTCTGTGGCAGTCAGGAGCTGAATCCATCAGACATACATATGTCCCGTTTTTTAATATTTGTTATATTCCTGAGATATGTGACATGACTTGTTAAGAATACTACAGAATTACAGTGAAGAAATGCCGTTTGACCCATGTCTTGGTTTTAGAGTCTAGTCTGTACAGTGTGCCTCCTGAAATGCATGCTGTAGCTTTGTGCTGCACGTACATTTCAGGTGGAGAACCTGAAGACTTCTAATCTGCTGTGGACCTGTGATGTGACACTTTACTGCAAATGTAAACGGCTCATGGATGGACACAATTTTAGTCTAAATCCAACTTTGATTGTAATTTTTTTTTTTTTTTTGGACAGCCAAAACTACATGAAATGTGATTTTTCTAAACTGGATTCAACCCACAACAGCTCTATGGATATGGGTTACCATAGCAACCATGGGACTTATGGCATGTTGTCAAGGACACGGAAACTGGATCTGACCACTGGCAATAAATAATGTAAATGTCAGATCAGATTCTGATCGGATATGATAAAACATTTGAACGTGGGTTTGCAGTTTGAATAAACGTTGAGATGGGCTGGAACAACAGGAACGAGTTCTGTTGGTGTTTTGGTTCGGTTTGCCACTTTAGACAACCAAACAGAAGCCATTTTCTCTTGAAGTCTTTGCCACATCAGTCTATTCCTGTTTACTTCTCTGTCTCACACTGCAAACTACCAATGTTAAACCCAGCAAATATCCATGTAGACACCCCAAAGTTTACTGTGGGTTTACTGTGGGTTAGTGTGGGCATGGTGACTCAACACTTATCCCACAGAACACAAACCAGGCTCTTATGTGGGTCAGTCCAAGCAGTGCAGAGACAGATTCACCATGTTAGGCCTCCTTCTGAGGCTTTTTTTTATGTGTGAGTGATAAATCCAAGTGTGGCTTGCCCATAAAGAACCCACTCAGTCCACATGTAGACAACCCCATAAAGAGCCCACAACAACAGGAGAATTTTACCTACACAGGTAGGCTTTTTGTGAACTTTCTGTCCACAGAGACCCAGCAAAAGGAGTGTGGTTAAACTCAGAGGGCTGTCTGGGAAGCATCCCACTAGATGATGCAAGTGTGTTTGTTCTTACCGTGGTCTTCTGACACTGGATGCTAGTGCTGTTGAACCTGAGCGCGGGGACGCTGTGGGTGCTGCCCTGGATGTGGAAGATGCACTCGTAGTTCCTCTGTCCAGACTGAGGCTGGGGCAGGTTCTGGGCCAGCAGGGTGATCGGCCTCATTACCCCGGCAGGAATATAGATCTGAGTGGAGGGCAGGATCTGAGGACACTCCTGGGGAAGGGAAAAGTAAGAACAAATGGTTTGAAACGAGACAGATAAATATAGCAGCAGGATGCCAGGCTCGGTGGACAAAATGTTCTGAATGTGCCATCAGAAAAATTAAGCTGGGATTCAAAAAAGAAAAAAAGAAAAAAAAGGAACTCTTCCCAACAGCTACACAGATCCGACATAAAACTATAATTCATTCTCATAATTTGGAATTAGCAGTCACAAAATGAGATCAACATGGCTAAAAATAATTCCCTTATGTTCATTATGGTAAATCCTTTTCTTTCTCTTTGCAATCAGAACCAAGCTGGATGCTTTTCCATGAGTGTTCCAGCTTCCTTTGTGCTCATTCAGACATCAACCAGCCTTAAATCGTCTCTTACAAACCATCAACGCTCATGAAATCAACTCGTTTTATTAAACGCTGAATATCCGATGTAGCAGCCACTCGTTAGAAAGAGGACAAGTCATTTTGGAAACCCCCCCCCCCCCCCCCCCCCCCCCATATTAATGAGGCTTTTATGGATATTAGACAAGCTTTTGCCTAAAAGAATCCACCAAAGGACATTCTTATTCTTCCGGCGTGCACTAATTTGAGAGCCGGAGGCAGCATCTCTTAGGAATGTGGACGGTTCCTGTGAGGCAGTGCAGCAGAGTACCAGACTGTACTGTAAAACACCGGGTAAGAAACACAGATGAGTGTTCAGCGCTGCCAATCACTATTTCCTTGCTGCTTGTCAGTGGATACAAATTTGGCCAAAATTGCAGGTTTGTACGGCATTAACTGAAGCAAATGATCATGTCTACGTGTTTTTTTTACTGCCTTATGTAATGCAAAACACAACATAGATCCAATACCTGAAATGTTTGTGCACATGTGCCACGACAAGGAACCATAAGAACATAAAACATGATCTCTATTTGTTCATATCTGAATTTCATTAGGTTTCGGTGCAAATAAAATCCCATAACCACCAACCTTAAAATTTCATCACAACAGTAACAACGACAACAACAATAAACAACGACGGTAAAATACTACTTCTAAACAACAATTTTAAAGATAACCACAAAACCACACTGTAGTTTTTTTTCTTTTTCAATATACATATTTTTTGGGTAAAGTTCAATGTGCTACAAAAACAAGCTTTAGCTTCAAATGTTTCAGTCCTGCAGTTCACATTTAAAAATTTAAAAAAAAAAAACATTCTAGTGACAGAACATGTTATAATGATTGTAAGCCATATTTCCTTATACTGTCAGATGTAATGCTTGTATGAGCATTTTCTTCTTCACCTCACGCGGTAGCAGGAAAGTACCGGGGAAACGGAGGACTGATAAGAGATCAAATCAATGCCGGGAGCACAGCGAAGCAGACCGTCAGCGAGGCTGGCGGTTTAAATTTAAGGTATTCATGCATACTGACAGGCTGCTAATGAACTGAAAGGGAAACAGGAATAACGGTGCTTATTAGACAAATAGAAGAAAAAGTGAAGAATCTGGAGATGTTTAGAGGTAGAAAACATGGGAAGATGCTGGTGATGAAGAGATGTTCTCATGATCAACGGTGATGTCCAAACCCACAACCCTTCTGATTGGTAAAGATGCAATTCAACTATTGGGTGGGTTCAATTCTGCAGGCCTGCCAAGAACACACACAGCTAAAATGAAAACTGCGGGACATTGAAATGGTCTTGCAGAAATATACAACACATTCTCCAACTGAAATGATCCGCATAAAAAATATTGACTAAACTAAAAAGGTTTGGTTTCATAAGCAAGCAGTTGAGTCCTTCTCATTAATAGCTCCCACCATTAAGATCCTTGCACTTTTCATTTTTGCTGTAGATATTTTCACTAAAGGTGGTTGCTGCAGGTATACCAACATAGAACCATGAATAGAGCCAAAGACTTCTCATTCGAAAGCATCGCCTCTCTGTCCTCGCACATCTCCCTCATGTCATCGGAGAGGAAGGCGAAAACATGAGTAACACTGAAAAGGAACCCCTGATGGGTTTTTCAGAGTTTCAGGGGGTAGTCACATGTAAAGGAAACACATTACGCCCTCCTTACAAAGCTGACGCATCATATTTCACTAAGACCTGCGACTTTACTCAAAATCCCCAAAAAATTCAGTACAAGAGCTACCTTTTTAACTGAGGTAGAGTTAAAATGCTTAAAAAAAAATCAAGTTCATTGCAGAAGTAAGAAAAAACTGCAGCTCCTCGACTGAGTCAATCTTCATTAAACCCTTGTAGTAAAATACCCAAATTTGTAGGAGAAAATAACATTTTTACAGGTTAAAAATTTTGTCTCCACTGATAGATTTCACATCCCTTAAAACTGAATTTACTGACTTTCTTTGTAAAATGTAAATTCATATAAAGAATGTTATGCACAATTAGGGTGGTGGGTCCTTGGATAAACAGCAGATGCATCAGTAGACTAGCTGTCCTCACTTTAGCTACGTAGCATTTCACACCGTGTTGACTTCTCACCTGTGAATCAAGACTTGAGAAAGGACAGTCATTCATATTCTGAATATTTTCATATGATGTTAATTTCACTAACGGACTGCCTCGGTTGACTGTGGGTTGCCCTCAAAGGGTCCTGAGAACAAGGCTTAGCTTGTGCTAACCTTTGGTTAAGCGACAGCAACCTTGCAGCCCCTGGAGGCTACACCACAGCTGGGTCCCGGCTCTTCCAGGTACTTCCAGGTACGGATGCTCATTTCCAATTAACCTGCCTGTTCTGCCCATTTGCAACATGGTGCAGTCCATTATGAGGAAAAAGAGGCTTCGAAAGCACTCTTCAGAAAACCCACGGAAGACATCACGCTGGGTTGATCCGGTCTAGAATCAGACACTCAACTTAAATTGTATCTTGTAAAAAAATCAGAGTCATAATTACAGTAGAGGAATAAATCTAGCCAGGCCTGAGTCTGTGATGTCGTGAACCCCTTGAAATCGTAACTGTTCACTGAACGAGATTTACTTCTCCAAACGTGACCCGACTTCGTTATTTTAGAGCTTTTGGTATAGCGTGCTCCTCAGATCCTCAAAAACATGTACTCAAGCACAGATAAATCCCCCCCTCCCCCTCAGTTTAATATTCTACCCCAATCAAGCGTCTGCTCTCCAATTGTGCATGGACATCCTGCCTGGCTACCATCCATGCACACACACACACGAGCACACACACATGCTGAGAGCACTTCACATCTGTGCCTCCCCGCTGCCCATTCTGTTGCCGACTGCTTCGACACCACCACAAACACACACACAGACAAAAACACACACAGACATTCTTTTAAAGGCTGTTCCTTCTTAGACATGCATCAGAGTCATAATGAAAAGCATGATGCATCATTCCTTTGAGGAACATAACACACACACACATCTATGCCAGAATACATGTATGAAAGCAGCTCCCACATATTTAACACAAAGACACACAATTGCACATAGTGATAAAGGGAAAAGAGAAGGAAACACACACAAAGGAGGCAGGGAGCGAACAAAGGATTCGGGAGCAGAGGATTATGGGAACCGTTTCATTAGGAGCGGCGACAGGTGTCAGAGCTGCGTCTGCATCAGATAGTGGAGCGTTTCTGCACAATGAAACACAACAATCGCTTTACCTGAGGGATTCCTCTAATTTCTCTCTTTCCCTCCTCTCTTTTCTTTCTTTGTGCCACTCACACTTGATCTTATTTATATTTTCTATAACATCACTCTCCCCCTTTCTTTCTTTTTCATTGTCACCTTGCTTTGATTTTTATTCTTGAAAGAAAAAACAGTTCCTCTACTTTATTCCTTTTTTCCCAGAGATTACTTTCTTACCTGGATTCTTGCCAATCGTGGCTACTCGATACTGCGACAACAAATCATCTAGAGAGACGCCTCGTTAAGATCTAAATTTACTGCACTGTAAGTCAGGGATGAACAGCGATGTGGGGGATGAGCTGCGATAAACCACTTGATAAGAAAGAGTGAGAGAGGTGAAGTGACATGGAGGGCGGGGTGGGGGGTGCAGTATGGGGAGGCGAGGTCTAGGGACCCATACACTCGTTTATTAAAGTGAAGGATGGGAATTAAGGTGGTCAAGTTCTCAAAAGATCAAAGTATTGGAGTCACTCCTTTCATCCACCCAAACCTACTCCCAAATTATTAATACAAACACGCGTGGACACACAAACTAAGATCTGGCTTGAAATGCTCCAAAATACCAAAACCACACACAGAAACTGAAAATGTACACATTCGTTGCCTCCCACCCACTCTCACTCTGAGCCACGGATAAATCCTGCCCTCTGGCTTCACGCGGTAAACCACTACTGGGGCCTGTGGTGTATTTTATAGGAGTCCTGGGGCCAAACATACAGATGCTGCGATCAAAGACGGGAAGGCAGAACCTTCAGAAACAAATTAGTTTGAGCTTCTCCTCTGTACAAACTGTGTAAACTCTGTGTTAGGTCTCTATTGGCTGCTTCTTCCTCTGCGGGCAGGCAGAGAACACCCCACATCACATTCTTGGAAAATATTTGATGTGTCGAGTATCTGTTAGCTTTGTGTTTATTTAGTTGTACAACTGAAAACATACTTATAGACTTGAGACATTTTGGCTAATAGCAGATCAACATTCAGTTGTATTGCACTGGATTCTTGGGAGGGGTGTGGGGTGGAGGGGTGGGGGAGATGACAGTGGAGAAAATTACCAATAATATCCTTACGGCCTCAAACAGACTTCTGTCTTTATCAGTCATATTAGATCTCAGTGATCCGTTTGATACTACAAATCCCAACACTTTACTACATAACATATCATTGCAATTAAAGGAATTGCATTAGTTTGGTTTAAGTCATATTTACCTGATAAATTCCAGTTTGTTCATATGAATGAAGAGTCTTCTAGACGTATCAGTGTTGTCCATAGTGTTCTACAGGGTTCTGTACTGGGGCTGTTCATTTTCTCCCTGTATATGCTTCCATTTGCCACCATTATCAGGCAGGGTAGCATAAACACTCCCACCATGCAGACGATACACAGCTAAAGCTATCCAGGCTCATGAGACCGATAAGGTAGCTGGAATAAAAACACGATGACCTGAATTACTGTTAATTTCCCATCCCTAAAACTCTAATAAGACCAAGGTTGAGTCTTTGGACCTGTAGGCTCTGCCCAAATCTGACAAAAGAGCATGAATCCAACTTTACACCTAACTTTGTAATGACCTCACACAGTTTGAATTGAGCTCAGTCCTGACTAGAAGACAGTCAGCTTGGAGTCATAACTGTATTGGCAGTGATTCAATTCCTGACTAATGCATGTACTGAGGCACAGCATAATGGTGGTGTAAGTGTGCTTGGATTAGAAAAACAAACTAATTATTAACAATGAACCCTGAGACTGAAAAAAAAAAAAAGTTCCAAAGCAGGGAAATGACTCATCACTTTCAGTTGTGCTTAAAATTTAATCTTCATCATTTTAATCGACTGTTATCTTAAGATCCAGTGTTTTAGCAGCTTGACTTGAGAGCTAAGGATACTC
This sequence comes from Zenarchopterus dispar, assembly GCA_028564865.1. Lineage (NCBI taxonomy): Eukaryota > Metazoa > Chordata > Actinopteri > Beloniformes > Zenarchopteridae > Zenarchopterus > Zenarchopterus dispar. Next base: position 2,111,270 of record JAOWBL010000022.1, on the reverse strand, counting down.
TTTTGCTGGTTATATAACAAAGCACCTCAGGCTTTAGATTCACAAGTTTATTTTCCAAAGGATGAGCCACAAACCTCCTCTCCTTTGTGTACACATCCTCCTAACATTTGATCCTCGCCTCTGGCCTCTACCTGGCCTGCGGTTTATCTAACCATGATGGTGCCTGCAGTCATGAACTCCAACTGTGTAGGACGCCCTGCTGCATTTTCATATCGACTGTTTTTCAGCCTCCCTGGTTTAACACGCTTCTACTTTCCCCCCCACACCCCTCACTCCCCATCCCCTCTCCTTCACTGGCTGCTGGGAACCCCTATGGTTTGAGAGGTAAAGGACTTGGAACAATGAGCATCCCATCCAAACAAAAGACTGTGAGAATGAGAAGAAAAAAAATTACAACTACAGAGGAAGGATTGTGTTGCATCAGGAGAATATTTGTAAAACAGAGTTATTTATGTGATCTATACTCATACACACATATGTGTTTATTCTATTGTTTTGGATGGAGCCCTTATTGATGTCATAGATGAGACCAGATCGCCGACTGGCTGCAGGCTGTCACCGAAGAGGCCACTTCACAGAGGCGCAGACAACCTCCGAGTATGATGGATGAGGTCGTCTTTGTGTGTTTGCCTACATGTGCGAGTGTTCGGAGGAGGGAGGGGGGGAGGGGGTGTCACCAGTGTGGATGTAGGGTCCCAACGGATTAGTGTTACAGACCAATGAACCATTTCAGAAAGAAGGGGGGCAAGACCCCATCGACCAGCACTCTTACACACAGAAATAAAAAGACTTGATATGATGACCACATATCCCAGGAGAGAGGGAGGAAGAGTCATCTGTTCAGCAACGTCTCAGTTTTAGACACTAATATAGTTATACCCTTAGAGAATAAATCTAACAGAAAGTAACACACTCGCGTACCAGATGTACGATGGATCATGAAGTAATCCCACTAGACCTCACCACTGAATCACACAGAGACAGTTTATAAGCCTGTACAGTAGATACAGAAGCATTCTCTCCTGTTCACACACCTCTTTCTTACTTTCTCTCTTCATTAGCAAGTTTTTATTCAACTCATATGTCTGACTTTTATAACCCTGTGGCAAATGAGGAAAGGTCAAAATAGAGAGAGAATTTATTAATGCATACATCACAGTATCTGGTCATTCCTGTTGTGTACAATGAGACTGCATCCCTGCAGGCTTCCTGTGAGCCGAGCACTGTCAATTTCTTTATGTAAAAACCCAAGAGAAGAGGTCAAAAGAAGGCCAGACAAACTAATATCTATCAGCACTTCACTCAAACTGCAATGCTCTTGTGGCTCTTGCTCCTCCAGCATAACAACATCTGACATGTGGATCGTAGATTGTCTGGTTGACATGAGTGTGTGCAGGAGTGTAATAGAAGCTGGCCTTTATTTGACCACTTCAGGCTAGTTTTAAATTTGATGAAGTTGATAAAATTCTAATAATTTTTGCTAATAAATGTTAATGTATTGGCATCCTTAGACTGCTCCTTCTTTGGCGTTTGCACTGTGGATGTTGGTTTTGGTGTTTGTTCTCGTTTGTACCAGACCGGGTTGCTGCAGTGAAGTTGCCATTCAATTGACCAATAAATTTCAACACTGACTGACACAATTAATGTTTTCCCTCTCTCTTTTTTAAATAAACCATAAAGGTAAAGTAGGCCCCCATCTATTTATCTAATAGCTATACCTACCTATTCAGCATCACGAAGGGCTGCTGAAGTCTCTTGTGGCTGTCCTCAGACAAAAATAGGGGCATACCCTAGCTAGGTCACTCGCCGATCGCAGGGTCACATGTAGACACAGTTTTATCTGTGACCAGGTGAACGTGTAGACTGAAATCCACTTGGTCACTACTATGGCCAATTTAGAATCACCAATTTGGCAAATATGCATATCTTTAGATTGAACCCAGAGAAAACCTGTGCAAAAACACAGAGAATATGCAAACTCCACACAGATATTCCCAAGCTGGGAGTCGAAGCATGGACCTTCTGTGAAGCAACTGTGATAGCTACCGTGCCACCACACTGCCAGAAGCAAATCCACATCTGGAGCAAAAAAGGATTCTTCCAATAAATGGTATGATAGGGATTAAATTAGCTTCATCAAAAATAATAACAAGGGGACAAAACACTCAGGCTTAGCCTGGTTGTGTATTATCCACATGTCTATCGCCCATGCCAGAAGTCAATATGTCCTTGCAATTTTTGTCTTGACTTACTTCGGACATTTCTCAAACACTCTTGAAAATGAACAAAATCAAACTGCAAAAAGAGATACTGAATCCACCGGGATTACAAAGCTCTCCACCGTATGTCTCCATTAGAATAGCAGCGTGTTATCTGTGATGGCTAAGTGTGATTGCGCGTTTATCGGGATGCTATCAGGTCTTGATGGTCAAAGAGGAGGATGTACACGATAAGGATCAGCTAGTGGATCAATAGCAGCCTCTAAAAATACACAATCCATTTGTGAATGTGTGTGTGCGTTTCTGGGGGTGATACTTGGTATAAATGACAGATAACAAGGAGCTATTCAGGCTGGCCTCGCTGAGCTCCATACGGTCTTTTTTCTTTTTCCTTCAGCCTGAGGGATCAAAGTTTGATGAATTTTGTTTTATTTTAGGAGTGAAAAAACTACAAAGTGCTCTTTGCCACATGGGAAAAGACCAAAAACAGACTCGTAACCTATTTTAGATCATGACCCACTGAATAATAAGAAACTGGCGTGACCCACCAAAGAATCAGCCAACCTTTCAAGGTCAATAGAAAAGCAAGTGATAAGCGTAGCAACTTTCTAATCAAGTTCATCTTTTCTTATTTTCTTAAGAAATTCAATTTTCTCCTTGCTCCCAGAAAAGTTTAAGAAATACACAATCCAGCAAACTTCACAACAAAAGATACCGCAGGACCTAATATGCAGATTCACTGGGGCCTGGAAACTTCAGAAAGCAATCGCTCCTTTTTCCAAGACCTGTTTCATCTTTTACTCTAGATTTGTGACTCATTCCCCCGTGCTTCATGTCAGCAAGAAAACTTTTCATCTATTTTGCTCAAATGAATCGAGTTCTTCAGTCGCAGTCTCAGGTGGAAGCAGGGCAGCCCTCCCTCCCCTGTTGAAACAGACGAGGAACTCTTCTGTTCAATAAAAGGCACTTTGAACCAAGTCGGAAACCTTTTGGAGTGTCCACCCACTCTTTGCAACCCGGGAATATGGTATGAGGTGGTAAAAGTGGAAAAGATAAAGGCTGTCAGGCTGTTCTGTAGTGGATAGCTGATTTCCAATAAGTATATAAATCAAGTAACACTTCTGACTTTATTACACCTTGATCTAAAGATTTCATTTTACTTTGAAACTTGAATAGCTGATTGTGTAATCCTTACGGAGTTTAATCAGAGCATCTGATTACCTCTTCTTCTACTCTCACGGGGGTGAGACCGCCACAGGGCCTCCCCCTCTATGCTCACTAGATGCCCACTGATGACGTTACGCAACTGGTCGGCCTAAAGCTGCGCTACATGAATGAACAGCGTGACTCCAACGTTAACTGATGTATTTTTAATCTCGATAAAGTGAAGAAAAACTGCAAGTCAGTCACATTAAGCCGGCCAGAGTGAGGAAAGTGTAATTATGCTTGTGAACCTTTCATATCTTCTGGTCCTGCATGTTCTTCAAACACAGAGACAGATGAGGAGCAATGACAGGCGATTCAAACATCAGGTTCTTTTTGTTATTATCATCATTATTATTATTAAATTACTGTTTTGCTGTGGAAAAAAATAAAGTTACTCATCTGGGTCTTCTGCCATCACTCTGTCACCAACCTGTAGTAGCTGCAGAACCTTTCTTGTCAAAAAAAGTAAGTGAACCAGTAGACAGACCTAAAGGTAATTGAGATCAGTAGTTTGTACACCTGTAGTCTAATTACTAAGTTTGTAAATTTATTTAAAGTTTGCTGTTCATAAGAAGCATCTACTGAACAATGTCTTACAAAAAGGAACACCCTGAAGATATAGTTGATCTCCATGAGATTGGAAAGGAACCCAAAGCATTTCAGTGTTTCAATATCCATAATTTCACTGTTAAACAATTTTTCTATATTTGGAAGCAATTTAGTGGGCATCAAGTCAAGATGACTCCAAAAGAACAACTTAGAATTATCAAAGAGGAAAAGAAGAACACAGAAGTAACATCTGAAAGCTTGAAGACTTGACTGAAACTGGTAAACACCTCTGTTCATGAGTCTACCATATATAAGTCAGAGTGTCCATGGTAGGGCACCATGGAGCAAGCCATTGTTCCTCCGTGGAGTTTGCTTATATAAGCGACAGTCCAGACAAGACGAGAGAGAGAGAGAAGTTAAGTGATCCAAGAGCCCTCGGAGAGAGCTCCTGTCTTTGTTGTCCTCCACAATGAGAGGAGTCAATGGAAGTGATCCGAGCATCCTGTCCGACCTTCTTGACACCTCCTCCAGGAAGTGGTTTAGGCATGTCAAACTGGGAAGCCTGTCGGTGCAGACCCAGGACAGACTGGAGGGATAGTATTTCTCAGGTGGTTTGTGAACACCTTGGTGTTCTCCCTGGAAGAGGTGGCTGGGGAGAGGAAGGTCTGGACTTCTTTGTTTAGGCTTCTCTCCCTGTAACCTAAACCTGGATAAGAAGTGGATGGATGGATGGATCTTTGAGCACTGTACCCAGTCTTTGGCCAAGAGACAACTGAGACAGCCACCTGTAGACTCCATGACCCTGAATAGGAAATGGGTGGATGGATAGATTTCTTTTCCAACTTTATTGTTCAAAGTTGAAGATGTTATCATTTTCTTTGGGAGTAAAGGGGGACGGTCAGGATTAAAAACAATGACATCAGAGGAATGGCCAGGTGTAGGAGAGGAGATGGAGCTGACAGGCAGGACAAAAATGAGAAGACCAGAGGGGAGATTTCTGAATGTGGTGAAATAGGATATCCAGTTAGATTGGTGTGACAGAAAAAGTCAGAATTAGATGGAAACTGGTGATCTGATAGGACTACTAAATGGAAAAGGTCAAAAGAAGATGATTGGACACCTCTTCTTTTTATACACATGTATTATCACTATAACAAAATCAATACCAGCATATATGTGGCATTTTTGGTAGTTATACATTCACAACTCGGTATGACTTCAACTGCAGGCTGTTTACTTGTAGTGTTTAGAGCTTTTTGGGGACATTTATTGGCTTTATTGAAAATAAAGAATGACAGGAAAGAAAGCAGAGAAAAAATGGAGTCACAGGCCTGGATTCAAATCTTAACCAAGTGCAAGAAGGACTTTTAGCCTTTGCACACCGAGCACCCTCTCATCCAGCCAAACTCACAGCACCCCATCTACTTGTAGTTTTTAAGTGCTGTTTTAGAGATTTTCCTAATTAACGGCTCTGAAGATTCCCTCCACCTTCAGATAACTTAGATCAGCAATTCTGTGGTCATGAATTTTAAAATTTGTTTATGTGAAGTGCCCCCTGAGAAGACTCTGCCTTCTCTGACCTGTGAAGACAAAGCTCCACCTCCTCCATCCTGAATCTAGCTCTGCTCCCACCAGTGGGGAAACTATACTGTCACAAATCAAAAACGCATTTATAAACCTCATCAGTGAAACGAATGGCCTTATAAAATCACAGTGCCGAATACATTTTCAAGGGTTTATAAAAAGACTTGTAGTTTTTTTCCTCCACTTGGAAAATGTAAATTGACATAACCTATGTAGCAATGCCACATCTGACCAGATGGGAGCAGTACATCACAATAAAGGACATGTGTCAGATACCTCTGGTGGAACAAACTGGTATTACATGACATGCTAGCCATCCTCACTCATTAGCTTAGTATCACCAACTCAGCAAGTCTATATGAACCCATGCGGGCAGAAGTCATAATTGCACATAAAGTAACTTTAAGCAAAATGTACATCACAAGGTTGAATAATTTAAACTTGAGAGCACCTAAGCAAGATTTACTCTCCAAGACTACGAATGTCTTCTTCAGGTTTCCTCCCATAACTGCACAACACTATCTAATAGCTATTTGGGCTATAGTTGGTTCAATTCTGGTGACTTGTAAAAGGTGTAAATCAACATGATAAAAAAAACAAAATTTAAATAAAAATTCAATCTTTTTGCATGAAGCGAAACCACTTCTGTCACTGAACAATAGACCAAGGAGAATCAACACTCCTCTCAAGCCCTCTCCTGCACTTCTATATAACATTCTGTAGTTTGATGGTCATTTAATTTGCCCACTGAGACGTTGAGCAACAACAAAACTCTTTTAAAACCAATTTTCCACGACTGATTACTCGTGCACCTTCAGAGCAACAGTGTGCTGAGGTTCATTAAGCTTTTGGCATGAGGGAGAAGTTAAGGTCAAATGAGTTAAAAAAAAACAGATAGGAAAGTATAATTGAGAAGAAGAAAAAACACACATGCGTGAAGACTATTCAAATATTTTTATTGGTTCATGAAGCCTACTTTACCACTCGGCCTGAACTGTGAATGTCACAACAAGAAAAGCTTTAGAAAGAACTGTGAAAGAAGGAAATGAAGAGCGTAAACCAAGAAATACATGCTTTATAATAGGTGACATTTGGATATTTCTGATTTATGTCCTGCAGACAAAAGCAAATGCAGTATCTCCAACGTAACCTTAAGGCTCAATTAAATTATTTTCAGCAGCAGCAGAGCAGGTAATATCAGATAATGAATGAAGACATGGGTGGTGTCATGAGTCTCAAACATACTTTCATCTCCTGAATGGTTAAACATTTCCTGCACCCTCCTCCTCCTCCTTTCATCCACTTGTGCTGTCCTTCCTCTCCTTCTGTTGATGCAGCTCTCTCCAGCACAGATGTCTTTAATTCCTCCTACTTTGCCAGCCCTGCTCTTTCAAGCCTCAACTCCGCTGCTTTCTTTCCAATCACAACACATTTTTTAAACTTTGGTGTTCTTTTATCCATTTTGTTCCTCTTGCATCGTATTTTTTACTTAAATAATTGATCTTAAAATAACAGACTCCGTCCATCCCAATTTCACTAAGCTTGTTGACAAGTTAAGTAATTTGGACGAGTGCCCAGTCTGCCATCTTTGCAGCGAAATGAGAAAATTAAAAATGAGCGCCGTGGTGGAGATTTAACTAAAAGCGAATCTCCTCCAGACCTCTGACCCTCTTCGTGAAGAGAAGAGATCAGAAATGAACTATGGGAACATCCCCACACAAATTTAGAGGCTTGGTCGGAGGTATAGGTACTACTTTTCCATTTCCGTGCAGTTATTTACCGTAGTACTCTTGAGCGTAGACTGAAAAGGCCAGATGAGAAACATGCAAACCAAGAAATGAAGAAGAGGATAATCAGACTTTTTAGTCATAGCTTGTTTCTCCACTAACAACTGGGGCACCGCCTCACTCCTCCTCCTTATGTTTTATTGCGGATGCTCCACCTTTTGCGTCTCATCTCATCTGTCTCTCTCCATTAAACATGGCAATGATCAGAGAGGCATCTGGAGATGCCTCTTTAAGCTTTAATACACTTTGAATAATTAACATGTGTACGAGCATACACACACACACACACACACACACAAGGTTGAGCATATCAGTGGCATACAGCACCGCCAGCTACAGAGACCCAGAGGGAGAAGGGAAGCCTGCTCGGTGCCAACACCAGCTCCAGAACCTCCAGCCGGGGCTCCTCAGAGCTGTGCACCAGCAGCCCGGGTTCCAGCGAGCAGAAACAATGAAGAGACAGTTGTAACTGTGACACCCATAGCTGAGAGACAAAAGGAGAGGGTGTCTGGCTCCTTCTAATTGACTTCTTGAGGGAATGAGGGAGCGGGCTAACAAGAGGAGAGAGCTCGGTAGGCTAGACATCAAAAAGGGAAGACAGTATGGAGATGGGCTGGAAAGATGTGAGGCTTTCTTCTTGCGCAACAGGAATACCTGAAAAGAACAGCTAGTTTACGGGCACATCGATCTGCTGCACCAGAAATATGTTGTAGCTACATTGGTCTACAGAATAAAAATGAACAGTTTCTTATGAACTTTTAGAAAAGGGAAAATGACATCGTTTTCTGGGCTCTTTGTGGTCCACACTGATGTCTGCCTTTTTCAATCGTAGCAGGTCTTCTTGCTTTCTGTGAAACTTTCACAAGAGGAGCTAATTGGGGAGGGATGTTGGTTTTCCACCACTTTCACACCAGAAAATCAGCTCAGTTTCCACATACTCATCTGTTACCATCTTAATTCAGTGTCAGTTGAGTGTTCGGGGCTAGGCATAAACCTATTACATGACTAATATGATATCATTAAAAACAGTGTTAGGGTTTGGGATAATAAACATCTGCATTTTTTTTCAGTATAAAATACCAGTTTTAATTTTATCTAAAGGAAACTTTGATTACTTTTAGGGACTATTGCCTTCTCCCGTCCCTCCTAATGAAAATTCCTGATCTTTATCCTAGTCAAATGAACGTTGGACTCCTGTCCTGATCTTCATGTATGTATGACATCAGCAGCTATGAAGCTAGCTCACAGAGCGTCGGCTGACATCACGGAAGACACCAAAAGATTTAGGAAAATGATGATGAAAGAGAGAAAGGATAGTGTGACGGAGCAAAGATACTAAACAAGAGGAAGTCTTGGTCAGTGACATAAAAGCAACTGCAATCGCTGCTAGCCAACAGCGTATTGAAAAATGTTGCTCCTGTGTTTTTCACCACGTTAGATGTAAGTGATGATCCTTAGTCAAACCATGTGGTGGACCGCAGAGTTTCTAGTGCCAGCCTTAATGTAGTACTTCTGTGTGTGTAGGGTGTATTACGGTCCACAAGGTGGGACAGTTCTGGGTTATCAAGGTACTCTTTCCCCCAAGAAAATACATATCTGTACCACATCTAACCATAGTGTACCACTTAGTAGCAATGAGAAGCTGGTTTCGACTCTCATCCCGGTCAAAGTAATTCTCAAAGGGAATCAAGGCAACATGACTTCCTTTTCTTTGATCCAGAAGAGGTTTAAGCACCACAAAGCTTCTTCTGCTGAGATATGTGCCAAACAACACAACAAAGAACCAAAGAAACTAACCAAATGGTGACATGATGCCAAGCAGGACTCCAATTATTTACTACATAAACTTTTGACTTAACATGAAAAAAAAGTCTTTTGTGCCGTTTTGACCGTGCTTCTTCCTTGAATTTACTGGAATGAAACATCTCGTTTGGCCCTGCGATGGACTGGCGACCTGTCAGGGTGTACCCTTGCCTCTCGCCTGTAATGGGCTGGGATAAGCTCCAGCAGACCCCCGTGACCCAGAAATGGAACAACGGGTCAAGAAAATGGATGGATGGATGGAAACATCTCATTTGGGTATGATACCAAACTTTCCTGTTGGTGGGACAGACACAGCCAATCATCTTCTAAATCTGGCAGTAGAAGCTGAAGCCAGGTCAGTGCTTGCCATTCCAAACCAAACTGAGCTCAGCCAAATAGAGCCATACCAGTCACTGGAATTGGGGCTTTTTTGTGCACCTTTGGAGACTTGACAGGAACATATGATCATCTGACTGACACACTCATCACAATGATGCATCCTCTCATTAGCAGTATGAAACCTAATGCTGATCCACAAATCTATATTCACCTTGTATACATCTGGAACCTACAACAGGCTGCTAATGATAATTAATGAGGCTCGAGTACAAAGCTGCAGTGATGCATCATGGGCCTGCTGAACTCCATTAGCCGTAAGGGGGTCAAACTCCCAGGAAGGGGAGAGAAGAATGCAAAAGATGAGGACAATGTGGGACAGAAAAGGCTGAAAAATAATATGAAGAATAAAAGAATGGGAAATGGAGGGAAGAAAAATGAATACAATTGGCCAGTCGGAGCGAGTGAGTTGCATATTTATATGCTGAAAAGGTCAGTGCCTCGATGGTTAACTAAACCATTTCAGAGCAACTGATGTAGAACAAGCGCTGCTGCATAATGAGCTCTTCTTTTGACAGATTAGACCGACTTCACTCGGGCTGTGTCTCAATCAAAACATCATGGTGGAGGAACTATCCACCCATACATAAAACACAAACACAAACACAAATGAGTAAAATTAAAACAAAAATTTAGGTGAATGATCAGCTTCACTGTTAGATATAACTACTCTAATATGAGACCTGGTGGTATTTGATTTCCAGTAGTGGAGGTGCGGTCCTCCAGGTAACTAATCCACAAAGAAGAGTGTAAAGCTCCACGGCTTATCAGACTTGCAAAGTAAATCTTACAAAGTGGTTTTTAATACTACGGGGAAGACTCTCCAACTCTGAGAAGTTATAAGAGAAACCTTTTCACCTTTTTGAAATTGAACATGGATATCAAGCCTGTACAACCAGGTAGTGTGAGCGTTACTAGATGTTCTCCATGTTTACTTGCAGTTTAATTAGATGTTTTAACTACATAGACGAGGACAAATTAACTGGTCTTTCTGCATTAATCTACCTTTAAAACAAGATCTGATCTTCAAAGTTACAATAATAGACAAATGTAATGTTCTTAAGCTAATAAAGTCAGAATTTCTCATCTTTATTGAACATGCTTTTTAAAAAAATATTTATAGTATTGGAGGAATATGTAAATGAACTAAAGGAGAAAAAACAATTTGAACTTCTTTTGGCATCAGTGACTTCTGGTGACAGCTTTAGAGGTTTTGGTACAATCTAGTGATGTCTTCAAGCATTTAGCTGCTTCCTTAGGGTTCTGTTGAGTATGATTCACTTATTTACATGTGGCTAATTTACAGCAACCACAATCACAAGGCAAGTTTTACAGAAAACAAAAATATTCAATGTGGTCCTCTTAAATACGGTCCTGTTCTGTTCAATTATTTCCTAAATCGTTTCAATAGAGCCGAAATTCGCCAATTCAGCAAAAAAAGTCCAAAACAAACCTTCACTTTGGTGTGATCCTCCATCCTTAGAAACCAAGAAAACTGGGGTTCTTTTTTCACCCTGATTCTATTCTATTCTTATTTATTTCTATTCTATTTAATTCTATTCTGTAAGACATGATTCACATCAAGATCCTTTTAATGAGCAGAAAACTCAAAAATGTTTGACTTCCCAACTCATTTCATTAGGTGTCCAAACTAGCCACTTGAATTTCTTTTTGTGAAAGTAATCAGTTCGTAGCATGATTTATGCACTGCAAAAACACCCCATCTAGAAATAAGCCTAATATTCCTAAATCTAGTCAAAATGGTTCTATTCTAAGCAAACAATATTTCTGCCAACAGGTTAAGAAAAAAAAAAGTTCTCAACAGGACTTTTTAAAACTAGCAAAAAAGTCTAAATTAGTCTTCTAATTTTCATAAAACAAGGCTTTGTTTTTTTTTTTTAAGAAAAGACTTTTTTTGCAGTGTGGTTCCATGCCATGCCAACTTTATTTACAAAACATTTTGAAATCAAAACCGCTGATCATATGACTAAAAAAATTTAGAATGAAATAAAGGTAAAAGACATCGATTAAATCACAAGACTAAAAACAAAGTAAATTAAAATCAACATCGTACATTGGGTCGATGTAGAAACTACCCTCACATTGTGTTAGTATTTATACTCGTCTTTGTCGTTTATTTCGCTCTGTAATAATATCAATAAACGACACATGATGGTGTGGGAGAAATTTTTTTTTTTCCTGAAAAAAGTGGGACAACGTGGTATTTCCATCCCCACTCATTAACAGTGTTGTCAGTGGCTCATTGGTCAACAAAGCAGACCTGTACTCCCCCATGTGGTGTGAAGTGGTACTGCTAGTGTCTTTAATGAAGCTGTTCGATGAAAACATGTTATCATTTAATTGTGAATGAAAAATTGAAAAGCAATTAATTGAAAAAAGTGCACACTTTTCCCTCTGCTGTACTTTTCAAATAATTTCCATACATTTTTAGCAGTCCTGCATGTTCAACATATTTCTGATGTAGCCAGTGACGACAAACAACAGAGCAATATAAAGTGAATAATTAGCATCTGTGATAATGACTAACGAGCAAATTGTTGCATGAATGATGGCGCAGGCAAACACACAAAAACAAAAAGAGAAGCCTCTTGCTATCAAAGCTCACATCAGGGGACATTATTTGGCAGCTACTTTCTGTCTGCGCTGTCAATCAAATATCACATTAATTCATTTGTGGGACATGAAATACCCCCAGTGAAAAGCAGTCACATGCAGAATGAATGAACGACTTAATTAACAAGCAGCCGAATTGCAGTCAGTGAAAGAATAAGCTGGCAGCCTTGCAGACACAAAAATAAACGCAAACAAACCTGCCTTTCTATTACTTTTGCTGTTGGTTTTTTATTATTGCATTATTTTTCCTATTTTCGTGAATCTAAATGAAGTCATCTGAACCCACCTCCGGGCCCAGCCTCGGCCCAGTCGGCTCCACCGGCCCAACGCTGGGATTCATTGGAGCACGGCAAATTTGTTTGTCTCTGCACTGGTTTGCACTGGTGTTTGTTTCTCTCATTGTTTGTGTTTATATGCTCTTTCCGTTGATGGCCTTCTCAAGTGTTTCTCCGACTCTAGCAATTTTCTGCCTGGTCGCCCCTAATGTGCTTCTCTGTTTATCTGCTGTCACAACACAGCTGATTTATACACATTTACAAATCCAGGAAGTGACAGCTGAGAATTATATTTGCCTTAAAAGGTCAAAAATTATAGATTAGCGGTTATCTGTGTAGACACAGGAAATACAAAGGGAATTTTTTGTGCTTTGCATATGTGTCGCATAGTCACAGATGCTATGAATTTTATCAGATATGAAGTGAAGTCAGCCTCAAGAAAATTTGACAAATGCCTTTGGGAAGATAACCACTGTAGTGTGAATTCAATCACTTTGGCAACTGACTGCTAATGACGCAGGGGGAAACTTTTCCAGGCAGCGGTGATGGGCAATATTACCTTCAGCGGGGTCTACAAACCGGCAAATTGGAACTAAATCGAGACTAGAGGAGATAAATATGTGACAAAACTACCGCTGCTGGCTTAAGTGAGCATATGCGTCACTTCAAAAATGCAGCTTTTCCAATGAACAACAAAGAGAGAGAGAAGTGAAGGAAACATCTGAGCGCGTCACCGAAGCCTGAAGCTGTCGCGTCTCCGTTTCCGTCTGGACTTCTAATAAAAAAAAAAAAAAAAAATAATCCATGTAAGGCGTGTTGTTGTGGCACAAATATGCTCATGTGGATCTATTTAATACAACAAACCCCTCCTGACATTCAAAGTGTCTTGGTAACCATAGTAACATCTGCACCCCAATGATGATGCATCAGAAAGACAAAATAACCACTGAATTGGTGTGGATCTAGTTGTTTGTTGTGTTACTAGATGTGAAAGCATTTCACTTCATTATTAAAGTTATTCATACAAAATACCAAAAACCTCAGTGACATTCTTAAACTCAAAACCAAAGCACACCTATTCTACTTTCTTTAAAGTGGTCACATTTTGATGATTTCTCCGTGTAATAAGACTTATCTTCAGTGTGGTTACGATCATTTATTATTGCGACTGAAGGCTTAAAAAACTTTTTTAAATGTTTTTTTTAAACATCGGCCCTCTGTGATGTAACAGAGGGTGGAATTTCCTTAAATGGTCACATTTTCCTGGCAGTGCACGCCCACAAGAGCAAGCACGTTGCTGGTCACTTTAAAAACAAACATTTATGAATGTGCACCAAGGACCGAGTTTATTTTCCATCTCGATGAACATGCCGGTCCCTCTTAAGCATTTTTCTTTTTTTCTTTTTTTTTGCTAAGATGTCTTCAGAGGTGTTTTTTTTTTTTGGCACCACATCATCTGAATTTATATTAAAGATTTTTTTTTTTTTTTTTCCTGAGGTGAGTCAGCTGAAGGAGCTGGTAGCCACAGCAAACTTTGATTGACACACACTGGCTGTGATCCCATCGGATTCGAGGGCAACATGATGGAGCTCTGAATGAAACAAAAATATATATTCTTCTTTATTTTGGCATTTTACAGTCGATGGGGGAAAAAAAGAGGCTTCCAGACAGCTCTTCAGAAACCCACTGTGTCACGTAACGGATGCTTCATGCACTGTTTTACACTGTTAAATCTGTTTTGCTCCTTTCCAAACTACAGGGTGGGCCGAGGGTCATAATTCCTCTTAACAGTTAACGTGTTATTAATTTGTTAACTTTGACACTCCTAGTATTTATTCATGTGTTGTTGAATGTTGTTGAAGGGATTGGGGAAATTGCAAGAGCTAGAACAAGTTCTTAAAAGTAATTAAATATTTAATCTTCTGAAATTTAAACTGATATTTTATCATGTGAGAAAGTCCTTTGAGCTGCTTTTTATGAAAGTGGGGGTACAGTGCCCACAGCTGCAGATGGTCAAACTTTTATGCTGTGTGCCACATTAACAAAAAAAAAAAAAAAAAAAAATCAATTGACTTCAATGCACCTCAAATGAAACAGAAGCGATCAATTGCACTCATTATCTCAACAAGCCAGCCTCACTTGTTGCCAATTACAGTATGGAGCCAAAAGCATCATTAGCTGTTCAATTTCTTGGCTGCAGACGTCTGATGACTCGGTCGGTATTTTTCTGCACTTCTGTCTGCACCGATTAACACAGGTGTCTGCAGAAACAGATGTAGTAATAGCAAAATTATGACAAATAATTAAAGGCTTTTGGTGCAAAAAACTCCTTGAGAGGTTCCACGGATGTAACTTAGATGACTGAAAATAAGCATAATATGACTACTTTAGGGTGAAGCCAGTTGTCTGAAAAAGACTTTAAATAATACACACATAAAAAAATGCATGAACACAAACACAACATTTCTAAAATGCACAAAACAGAGACGTACACACAACTACTTTCTGCCCACCCTCACTGAGAGCACCAAATTGCATGTTTTTTTTCTCTTTTTTTCTCTGATTATAGCCTTTCAAACATCTCAGCTTTTGCTGAAAAGAAAGTTAGAGAGAGTGAAAAAAGCGAGTGAAAAGTGACAGAAAAGAATCAATGGCTGAGTGTAAATGTTAGTTTGTGAAAAGGAGGCATCAGGGACAGAAGAGAAAAAAAAAGAGAGAAATGGTGACAAAAAAGCGAGACGAGAAAAAACAAGGCTCAACGTGTGCGGGAGCATTGATCAAAGCGCATTAAAAAAAAAAAAGGCTGACTTTCATAACCCATAACAGTAAATAGTTAAAGTGAAGATACTTCGGTGTTCGGTGCAACTTTCTGAGAGTGTTAATTTTCTTTTTGGTCAATAAATTTTTAAATGTTTGTGTGAGAGCCAAGAAAAATTAGAGAGTTTGACAGAGGGTCTGAGAGCCAGCCAGCTCACGGGTGGAGGAGGTGGGAGGTGAAAGGAGGTGGGTTGGGGGGGGGCTTCATGCAAATCTAACATTTGGGACGATAGTGCATGTACCATTTGCATACTCATTCACCCGACTTGTTTCTAAGTGAATAAATCCAGCGCTGCTCAGAGTGCAACATCTGCTGCTGGGCCACTCGCAGCTCATTCACACACACACACACACACACACGAGATGCGGTACTGGTCCCAGCTGCACCCCCTGGCATCACCATGCAGCCATACGTGCTCGTATGCGTGCATGAGCACGGGCATTAATGCTCATAAATGAATTCACATGTTGCTTTTTATGGCAGCGCCTCCGAATATTTTCCCGTCTGTGACAGATTGTCCATGTGACTACATGTGCTCGTAAACATGGGCGTGTTTGTGTTACGTGCATGTGGTTGACCCCCTCACCTGCGACGTGTTGACTCGTCCCTCCTGGAAGGAGCAGTCGCTGGCGTCCTGCGTGCACATGTGGCGATATTTGCACCAGTGGCAGGGGAAGTTGGCGTTAACGCAGGACAGGCACCTGGAGGGGGGGAAAGAAAAAAAAAAGTTGTTTTAAAGAGACAGTATCATCAGAAACAGTCACTAATAGAGGCTGTCATTGTTGCTGTACACTTACAAAAAAAAAAAATCTATAAACTATCAAGTGTGAGGTACAAATGAAACAAAAGCTTTCACTGCATTGTTAAAAAGCATTTTGTGGCTTGAAGAGCGACTTTTCCAACCCCGTCAGATATTCCCTCCCCTCCATTAAACTGAGAGCGTCTGAACCCTTCGCCGTCACATCTGACTGAACTCTGCCCACTTCTCCGGAAAAGTCAGGACAGCCGTCGGGGAAAATGGTATATGACGTACTTTTGAGAGAAATCCTTCACCTGTCTTTGCAAAATGAGTGACTAACCTCCCTTCTCAAAAATTCGACTTTTTTTTTTTTTTTTTTTAAACTTTTCTTACCCAGCAGCCATGAAGCTAAACCTTAATTATTATTGGTCAGAAAATCTATGACATCACCCCGGTGGTTTTCAAGCCTCTTTTTTTTCCTTTTTCTTTTAATGCAGGACGCCATGTTGTAAATGGACAAACGGGGACACGCCCACCTTACATTATTGACTGTAACCTTGGTTACCAGCTTCTTTAGCGGTTCCACGCTGGAGGAGCTGCTGGTGAACGTTTTACAGCCGGATACCTGGTTTTGGTGAGATGACCGGTGCGTTCAGGTGACTCCGGTTAGCGCCAGTGAGTACAAACTGCTGATTACGTCACAAAGCTTCGTAGCGTGACGACAACTGATGAGGATGTGACGAAAGACGATGATGGCTACAAATTATACAATAATAAAGGCAACAACATACGTAATATATGTTAAAAGATAATATTCATGATGTAAATTTTTTTTAAAAAGAAACCCTGGTCAGCCATCCAAATGCTAATCCTCTTCAATACAAACAATTAGTTCAGTTCTCTTGTTGATCCGAGGTGTTTTTAGAAATTTTGCAGCCATATTGGTGGTTTTGAATAGTACTTATGATTAAATATTCACTCTCACCCCATTGTGATTGGTTCGGTATGTTCTGTACTGGTGAAAATGGCCAGGAGGCCCACGTGATGGTGTATGGCTGGCTAGAAAATCCACCCAAAGGGGACGACAAATAAACTTTTCCTAGAAAGACCCCTGCTGGGAGTCGAACCAGGAACCTTTCTCCTGTGAGACAACGGTGCTAACCCAGCCACCAAACTTATCATTTATTTTATTTTCTGTGTCCTTCTGTTCAAAAACAAAATGAGCGCATGAGCGCTATTGCGCCCCCATCCCCACTAAGTTTAATCCCCCTCTCCCCGCTGTATTTGAGACATTCATATTGCGCTGTTACGGACATCAAAGACGGACCGCCGTCTTTTTTCTAGCCCAAAACCGAAAGAACAAATGCTCCAACATGTCCACAACATCGAATAGATGAAGACCATCAAGTTTCCAGCATTTTCAGAGCATTTTGAATGAAACATCTGGCTGATTGCTGTGTACATCAGCGAAACAGAATAGTTGCTGTGAATGCACTTACGTACTCTAAACAGCAGGATTAAGTGAGCAAGGACGCAATTTGGAACGTGTCCAAACGTTTTCACACTTGGGAACATCCATTCCTGGTACTGTAAGTAAACTTAAACATTTAAGTGAGTATGAAGCCAAAAGGAGCAAATACAATTTTATGTTTGGTTATTACCTAAATACCCACAAAGGAACAAACTAATCAACCAATAAATGTGAATATAAAAATAAGATATTCGTCTAAAAAACTAAGAAATACCTAAATATCTGTATAGTTAAGTCTAACCTTTTGGGGGCGGTGGGTGGGGGTGTAATTCATTATTCTACCTGTGTGTGATTCAATTCAATTCAAATGTCTCTAGTAGCTCTCCAGAGTCCCAGAGCAGTTATTATATAAACACGATACAAATCATCAAATAAAGTTTGTTCCTGCTCTGTTGTGATTGGTTCGGTACATTCTGTACCGATGGAAATGGCTGTGAGAGTAGGAGGTACCTATGTCACAAAGAGATCATTTTCACAAAGGGAATAGTTATGGAAGGCCAGGCTAACATCAGGGCACTTCACAGAGAAAATCATCATAATAGTCCAATTATTATCCAGTTCAAATCAAAAGTATACGTTTATTGTTGGTATATCATCAGTGAAATTCCGAGAAAAACACTTCAAAGGAAATCCTTCAATGTGGGGGAGCGAATCCCACTTTTACGGGCCCAGCGTGGACATGCGTCAACACAGCTGCATAACTTCAGATGTTTATGGCCAAATCTCCAGAAATCATGTTGGACTGACGAGTGGAACCGCCGCCTCTTGCATTAAGGTTTTATTCCCGCCGTCAGCAAGGCCGGAGTGGGTCCTGAAAACAGCCGAGACAGCTGGAAGGAGCACTTGGCGATTCGCTTCTTCCTCCCTTCATTTTCCATGCTTGGAGGCTCGCAGTTAACTAAGCTGCTGGAGCAAGATAAGCCTGTCTTTATTTATTTTTTTATCCTGTCAGAGTCAAGGAAGCAAAAGGAATATAGGATATATGCATTCAAACATGGATCAGAAGACACAACGGGTACAAAAAAAAAAAAAGAAGAAAGCCATGAATGTTTTGCTTCTATTTATTTATTTTAATGGCCAGCAATAGCCCAATAAGTATCAATGTGTGCGTAAAGAAGTTTGAAAAAAATGTCTAACCTTTCACTTTTACCTTACAGCCAAAAAAAGAGCTCTCATACGTCATTGTAGGAGTAGTTTACATCCACCCCACCCCCATACTACGTCACGCACGCATCTCACCTGCATTGATGTCTGCTGACTTTGAATGATGTTATGTCAAGTGGCACCAAATGAAATTGCAGGTACTTTGGAGGCCTTACGTGAGTAAAAAGTTAAGAAAATTTCACCTTTTGGGTCTTCGGGTCCTCAAGCCAGACCGTCAGGAACCTCAGACATTAAACCTGTGGAGACCCAACGCATCCTGGTCAGCTGTCCAAATGCTAATCCTTTTTGATACAAACAATTAGTTTGGTTCTCTTGTTGATCTGAGATGTTTTTAGAAATTTTGCAGCCATATTGGTGTTTTTGAATAGCGTTTATGATTAAATATTCACTCTCACCCCATTGTGATTGGTGTGATTGGTATGTTCTGTACTGGTGAAAATGGCCAGGAATGGGAGGGGTACCGGACCCATGTGACAGTGTATGGCTGGCTAGAAAATCCACTCAAGGGGAGAACAAATAAAGTTTTCCTAGAAAGACCCCTGCTGGGAGTCGAACCAGAAATCTTCCTTCTGTGCGATAATGGTGCTAACCCAGCCACCAAATTTATCATTTATTTTATTTTGTGTGTGTTTCTGTTCAAAAACCAACTTAGAAGCAGAGGAGATGAGGGGAAAAAAAGAAATGTTATCACTCTGCCTGTCATCTGGTTTAAATGTTAGACACGGACACAAAATGTCTGTTTACTTCACTATGGGATGAGAAGACCACGAGAGAACAAAATCTCCACTTGTATCTAAAAAAAAGAAAGAAAAGGAAACAAAAGTGTCACTCATTTATTATGCCAAGGTCGTTGGTAAATTTTCAAGAGTGATGCTCAAGCATGTTCAGTTCGGACTGAAGGTTCTGCTTGGAACACCACCTCCAAACAAGGAATCATGATTCCAACATCGAATTGGAAATTTCCGTGTTTTGTTAAAGAAATTTTAACCTTAACAACTCGCAGCACAATAAAATGAGTGCTTCCTCATTCTTCTGGCACCATCAGAGCAGCTCAAAAGAATGAAGGAAAAATGTATTTTTGTTGTTTTTTTTATTTGTTTTTTAAACAGAGAAACCAGACAAACAAGAAATGGATTCGTGCGCTGTATGTTCAGTAGGTCTCTTCATAGATTTCAGTTAAAATCCCACCTGTGGCTTCTCTTCAGCAGCGCTGAAGCTTGCAGTGCCGAGCTTCCTGTTGTTTCCTTTCTTTTACCTCAGACATAAATCAATTGTCAAAGATTTAAGAAAAGCTGTTTCTAATTACACCTTACACCGTCTATCTCGCTCACGTGAGATCGCTCCACCCAACCTGTCCTCCTAAAACATCCATGGTCAATCCTCTCCATCTCACATCCATGCAGGGAACCGTTTCTCCGTTCCCAGAACTAAATGTGAAGAGTCGCTATAATGAAAAGCTAATAAATGGCTTACTTTATATGGGTGGCCAAGAAAAAAAGAAAAGACAAAATGAATACCTAAAAATAAAATGATTCAGTTTGTATCCAGCACACCTGAATGTTGAAGAACAGGTCTTTCCAAGGGCTAAAGAATTCTGTCCAGATAATTTTGAACATTTTGGCAGTTGAGTCAAAAGAAATACCATGTTCACAGTTTTACTGAGAGACAATCTTTCACAAGTCTCAAGTCAAATCTCCACAGTAATGAGCCACAGTGGGGGTTTAAACCCCAGGTCCTCCACACTGAAGGACAATTTCTCAGCCACCCTGCTGCCAGAAAGACTCACTTCAAATTGGATCAGAGTCTAATCCTTGCGCCGTCTTTGTCTTTGTGTCCTTGGTTTATTCAGATTTTAGAGGGTTAATTCCTAAATTGCTTGTACTAGAGCGACGGAGTGGTGGAGGAGGCTTTGCATGCCCTGAGATAAGCTACTGAGACTAGACTCAACTGCAGTGCGAGCTTTATAATCAATGCCAGTGGATTTCCGCAGGGAGCAGGCAGGACTGAGGTTATGCTAACAGTCCGGTGTTTGTTAGTGGAGCTGGTGAGCCAGTTCCTCCTCACCATTAACCCCGGGGTTTATCGATTTATCGAGTTGCAGGGATGCGTGCGTGCACATTCACAGGCCTGAAATGCACACTCGTGACTGCAATAACACACTCACCGGCTGAATCAAACTTGTACACACATGAGTTGTCGCACACAGACATGGAAGGATTCCTGTGGGTCACCTGGGCAGTGGCGACTTGTCCCGCGGTAGAGCCGTCAGTGCACGGACGACTGGCATGGAGTAAGAGACTGCGCTGCTGCAGTGCAGTCAATACAGTTCCCTGCTATTTAACAAGGCCGCACAACGGAGACGGGTCAAATGTTTTCTTCTTCATCTGCAAGCTTTTGTTCTTGTGAGGCTGGATCAATGAAACAAACCCATGAAAAAAAAAATGGCCAGGCGCAAGCACAGACGAAGGGTATGAGCAATCATATCCTCAATTAATTCTGGTCGGCATTGATGAAGTCAAAGATTAAGCTGCTACTCGCTCGTAATTAGGAGGTTAGCCTTAAATGCAACGCTCGTCAAAACATGTAAGCAAGGGCCGACCCCAATAAAAAAACAGACCACTCAACCATTTTAAGGCTTTAATGGCCTCATCAGTATGGGAGACGGCTTTAAGGATGGTGAGATTCAAACGGAAACCTCTGACATCTATAAAAATCATATCTCCTGACGGTCTCATCAACCCTTATGACTTACTGTGCAATGTGTTCTATGAAAAGGTCTTTTTTTGTGTGTTTTATCCAGTAAAATATATAAAATGATGAAGAAGTTACTGAGTTATACTTTCCAGGGGTAAATTAAGAAGTTTTGGTTCTTACTGATGTGGATGGGAGCAAATCCTAACAGAGGTCAGTCTGAGTTTCGACCCAACTCTAAAGGTGGTTTTATTATGTGTTTCCTGTGTTTTCTATGATTAATTATTATCTTGGATATCATCAGAGGTTCAGAAAAGAAAGTTCTAGTATTCCTGTGCACAAACTCTTGGTTTTCAGGATGCTGAGAACATTTCCTTTTGGAGAGTTTTTTCTAATGTGGGTTCGCTATGATGTCATAGAGGACAGAAGTTCCTTTTATGGTCATGTTCTCCAAGCAGTGTTCAACAAAAAATACGAGTTCAAATGTAGTATTTGTAGCATTTAGGTATATCAAAAGCATGCATGTTTGACTAGGAATAGAAGCCTTGCACATTTGTGAACCACTGACTCTGCCTACTAGCAGGCCTCCGGGACTTTGGCCAATCACAAAACACTTGAGCCACATCTGCTCATTTTCACGAAAGAATCTGTTCATGTGATCCAGAAAATGTTGCACCCTTTTGGAGTTACACCGAGGGCAAAGTTACGCTAGAGGTCAGAGATTAACCGTATCGTGTTGGGTGTGTTACATTTGATGCATGATTTTCTGATATGTCAGCAGCAACCCCAAAATCCCCGAAAAAAGAAAAAAAATTACTCAAGGTAATAAAAAATATATATATTTCAAAACAAAATTGGGGGTATTTTTAATTAACACTTCAAATTTCATATATTTTTTAACAACTGGCTTCAAAGGGTTAAAACTAGATGAATGAAAATAAACATTAGACAATTTAAGTTTAAAACCAAATGCACTGCAAGTTGGACCAAAAAAAGTTGCTATGAAGACTGACTAAGCAATGGCTATGGAATTACAGAAAAGGACGTTTCCAAACCGTTTCCCACCAAATGAATCCAGAAGTTATCGGTGAATCAACAAGAGAGGTGAGGGTAAGGGGGTGCTTGGAAATGAGAGCCATTCCTGAGGGCTGGAGTGTGGGCCGATCCCATCCCTGAGTGCCTCTTTTCATTGCATAGATTTCAGTCTTTTCATATTCTAATGGCCACGGTGGCCTGAAGCCTGGCCACCAACCTTTCAGCTGTGTGGGACGCATTATTCCCAACACAATGGGCATAATCTCAGTCTTGTTTGCTAACACTGCTTTATATCTCTCTCTCTGTCTTCTTGCCTCTCCAGCTCTCAGGGAATGCGAGTTCTTCTCTGTTCCACTCTTCCCTCCAGCGCTCCCTCCTGTTTATTCCTCTCTTTAAAGATGCATTATTCCTCCTCCCGCATGCTCAATTAAACTATTCCAAACCTCTTTTTTCATGCAAATTTCTAATATTGTAAAAGCGTATGTAAATAGCTCTCAGCGTAATTTGCTTTGCCAAGTTCATGCCTTCTGTCTCTGTGCGCTCCCTCTGACTGTGCGTGCACCTGTTTGTGCATCTGTATAAGCACGTGCACGGCTGCTGATGCCGGCGCTGCATCCACCTTCCGGCGTGCGAGGCTGCGCGTGAGCTCCGTCTGGGTGCTCGCCTGCAGGCCGCTCTTGCCGTGCATCTGCGCCGATACTGTACGTCTCAGAGCCGATTCCTGGCTTTCAAAGCCCCACCATACCCACCACCACTACGACTCCATTATCAACCGCTGAAGGCCGAGACTCGTGCACTCCGCTTCCTGCGGGAGGGTCAAGGAGGTGAAAGGTGGGGGCGGGGGCTGTAATGTATGGGTTTATGTTACAGCACCGGCTGTGGTAACTGAAATTGTTGTTTTACAGTCCCACGGAGTCCTGAGGGGGGCCGGCAAAGCTAACATCAAAGGTTTAACCAGCAGCATGCCTGTTTATGCTGCAAAGAGGGGAGGACTGGGTGGGTTTGCTAATCAAGGGCACACAGCACAAACACTCCCACGTAAAATGAGTAAGAAGCCCAGAATACATGCAAATATGCAAAAAGGCAACACAAAAGGTGCTCTTTTTGCAGTTATTTTAACCCTTTCTGGCTAAGCCTGCTTTTCAGAAAACGCCATACCCAATTTAAACAGAATATATCTCAGCAGCTGCAGGGTGTATTTGAATAAATTTGGTATCAAAGTGAAAGCAACATGATATTGCAGCAGAAGTATAAAAATTGCCAGACCAGAGCAAATGGCAACGGTACAAAGTAGAAAAAAGAAGTAAAAGTATGTTTAAATATAAATATATGATGGGTTTGGGTATGTGCTCTACGTCCAAGCCTATGGAAATCTTCATATCTAAGAAAATAAACAGGTACAGGCCATAGGCTAGGGTTTGGGTGACCCTTAGCAAGACTTTGATTGTGGAATCAAAAACACTTGTGGGATCAAACAAACACTGCTTCCAACTAAAAGAACAGACACACATAAAAGAGATGAAAAAAGTAATCATCTAACATCCAACTAACATCTGCTGCAAGATCAAAACCCACATATATCCCATGGATAAAGGTTTTTACCAAATCAAGGTACTAACTATTAAAATATATGCAGACAGTAGTTTAAAAAAAAATCAACAAATTTCTTACTTTATTTGGAACTAAAAATATTTCAATTAATCTTCATATGTTGAGGGTTTAGTGGAACATGTTTATGTGTCAAATAAGTTTAAATGAAGAGTTTTGACCACGTGACTTCCCCCTCAGCAGCTGTTAACCTAAACAACAGCGTACAGTGTTTATGTCATGACCCGGTTCACAAATCCACATCACTTCAGGGATACCCACTCAGAATGAAGACTGAACATTTCCTCAGAATCCTTCTCAGTGTACTACTTTTGTATAATCTTATCACTAAAATAAATGATTAGACAGAAAAAATGATTCTGAACTGTCAGAAAACCTTTATGATGGTTAGACGTTAACGGCGAGACCAAACTCAGAGCTGAGCGTTAGAAAGTCAACTTTTTTTGGACATTTTTTAGCTAGTAGCTCAGTGAGTTTTGTCACAGAGTGACAGCAATCTTTTGTTTGTAAAACGCATCAGTCAGTTCTTCTGTGGCACACCACGCTTTATGATGCGTCCACTTAGGTGCTTATTAATAAAATGATGTTTTGTTTATTTAGTTAGAAACAGTATTTATCACCTTTAAGCTTGTGCTGCATGTGTGTACCGTTTTGTGTGATTAAAAAATGGCTTGAACCCCACACCAGCGGTTCCTGTTAGGTAGAGGTTAATTCATCCTGCATCTCACAAACCACAAATATAAAAATCCACACATATTTGCAAAAATGAACTGGGCTCTTGAGATCTTTAGAGGTGGCCCAGGTGAGTTTTCCCTTCCCTCTCTCCAAGCCCACTCCATTATGACCGTCTCCACGCGTGCGCCCTGGCTCCGGCTAATTAACAGCCTATTACTATGCAGATATATGCGAAGCCGAGAGCAGAGAACAGGCAATAAATAGGCTTGATGAACGAGAGAGCGGGAGAAAAAAAGGGGAAGTGGAGGTGGAGGATGGAGAGGGCTAAGAGGGGTGAGGACCAGGGGACAAAGAGACGGGCAAAATGTGAAATGGGAAAGAGGCATATAAAAGAAGGTGGGAGGACGAGACAGGAAGAGGGGGCCTTTGGGGTGGAGAGCGTGAGGGAATGATGGCAGCAGGACACGTCAGCTCATGTCACGCCAAAACTCAACCAGGACAAGACCATTTGGCTAGATGGAGCCATTTTTATTTTCTTAATTTGCTCTTGCTCTTTTGTCGCCATCATTTCAGCTAAAAACATAGGATACATCTAATAATTCCTACAACTAAAAAGTATAAAAGAAAATGATCTTAGCATGGTGACAGATAGCTCCTGATTATTTTATCATCTAAAGTGACAGGTGGAGGTAGTCCACCTCAAGGGTGCAGCAGAGGCACCGTCAGTTCAGGTGCATCGACACCAAGTCCACAAACTTTAATGTGAGATCCGAGTCGGTGCCAGATGGAGGGAAGTCCAGAGTGAGACAGAGCAAGAGCGTCCGACCCCGAGGGCAGCCAATCCCACTCGCCCATCTCACTGAGCCAGCCAAGAGTCATTTAGCAAATGACATTTTATTTATTTTCATTTAACCTTTATTCGACGAGGCAGGACAATTAGGAGAGCGTTCTTCATTCATTATTTGGTTGATCTCATCGCCGCTCGTCTATCTCTCCTTCTTCTCTCTCTGCTCAAGTTTAAATAGGGAATCTATGCGACTACTACAAGAGGACAAAACTCTACTGTTCTGCGGTTAATAAGCGATGGATCATTGAAATAAGCACCAATTTTCCAGGCAGAGCAGCAGAAACAGAGGGTGAAAAAAGGTCACTTAATTAAAGGAGGACCAGTCAGATCTCAAATAAAGGAAAACAAGCCAGGAATAAATTAGCAACGATCGCTCTATATGCATATCTGACTTACATCTCTGTCATATCAGTTTCAAGCATGGCAGCTATGATTATGGATTCATATAAATTATACCAATACAACTGCAAATTATGACATTTATTAGCACCTTATTTATAAATGTTTTTGATAATTTTCTAGTGATTAATAAACATTTTTTTCTGCACAAGTTTGGATGCTGTGCTGCTTACACAACATCTGCTGCTAATTCTGGCACCTTTCAACATCTGTTGAGTAACCATGACAACCGGGAGGTTGTTTATGGATTGGAGCGACCAGCTTTATTAAAGGCCAGATATCAGTGGGCTGAAGAGGAGATGTTGGGGAGGTAGAACAGAATGCCACGAAGAGGGAAGGTGAAATAATTCATCTCAGAAATATTATGTGAGATCACTGGTGGGTGAAACAGAAGATCTTGGAGAACTGATGGACACAAACTGGGTGTGTAGGGAATGAACAAGTGTGTGTTTGGTTCTTATTTTGGACTCAAGCATCTCTCTAGCTGGAGTTGATGGGAGCAGACAGAGAATGGAAAACAAAGGAGGGGCTGCAGTGTTTGTTGACAACACAGGGTTTAATTCTGGGAATGCTGCTGTAAAGGAGCATCTCTGCTCCGTGGATATTTACCTGCTGGCTGTGAGCTCCTGTTCATGTTTTTTTACTGGAAGAGTTAGAAGAACTAGCCAGCAACGTGTTAAGTAATCTAAAGTTTTCATTTCTTTTAACTTATTTTTAAAATATACTGCAACAACACCATAATTCCTGTTTGAGCTTCATTAAAGTATCACCCAACTCAGTTCAAGAAGTGCTTGATGACAACTTGGGTGTTTTGGCACTTTTAAATTTGCCAGAGACTTTAAAGATCAATTTTAATGTGAAACTGATTAGATAAAAAACTTAAAACATGACACTGAGAAAAGCCCCACAGAATACGCCAGTCCACCGCCTGCTGCCCAACAACTGATTCGTGGTAACCATGGTAACGGGTTTGTTCCAGTCGGCATCTCTCGCCCTGCTGAGAGTGAAAGACCTCAGGTGGGCAACCGAAGCGGACAGGCTTCCGCCAACTCCTCCAAAAAGGTCGTCAGACATGATAAACTGGCCGGCAGACGGTTCGATTAAAACAGAAATAAATGGCTTGAAAAAAACACAACTGCACCTCCTTTCTTTTTTTTGTTTGTAGACATTTAACCGTCATCTCAAAAGGCTCACTCCAGCAAAAACTAATCAACTAAAAAAACATACATAATTAGTAAATAAACAATACCTTGGCTCTTGTATTTTGAAAACAACATTTCCACAAAAGACAGTTTAAAGATGAATGATTAATTGCTAGGAAGGCAAACTATAAAATGGAAAAAAAGTGTTGGTCATTTACTCGTGATAACAGTTGGAACTGAAAAATCTATTCTTTGGCTTTATACAGCTATAATAAAACTAATTATCAGTCTAATTACTACTATCTTTGTAAAGCACCAATGACAACAATTCAAATTAATTACTCTCTTCAACACATACAATAAACAGTTTCCGACTTAAAGACTGCATTAGTCTCTTTTTTTCTTGGCAGCTTTTCTTTGTTAAATAACACATGTTGGAAAAGAAAAGAAAGAATGTAAGAAGAGCTTTCAAAGCGGCGCTGAACAGTAAATCAGTATTCCTATACGTAAATGAGGGATAATGAATTTACAATGAACATGACTGACGCGTTTCAGCCTCTCAAGCTCGGCTGCTTTTCGGCGTCTTGCATGGATAGGAATCGATTTAGTATTTCACTCACCAGTAGTCCCTTCATTGCTTGAGATTTAATTAACTAATTGATTTGTTAAAAGCTTGAATACATTGAATACTGAAGACGCGGAGGCTGCACACTGTTCCCTCCATCCTCCGTTAAATTAGTTACTTTGCAGCCCAATATTTCAGCGCCGTTTGTTCAAGAAGCACGTCCACGCATTTGTTGATTATTGCCTCCCACCACCATGCATCTCCACGCGTCTGCGATACCGCCGTGCAGATGAAACTCCTTCAGAAGATATTTAACTTGGAAACGATAAAATATAGAACTTGAGAGCGAAGTAAACTTACGACTGGTGGACGCTGCAGTTGTAGAAGACGAACAGCACACTGGCAAACTTCTTCCCCGTCTCCTTCGATTTTAGATACAACCTTATAGCTCGTTGGTCACCTAAAAAGAAAAAAAAAGGGTTTTAGTCTTCTCATATATCCACCTACAGTAATCTTATATTTCCACAAATTTGGACATTTAGTCTGTGGACAAGATTTCATGACTTCAGACGGATCTACTTCAATGAAGCGTATTCAGAAAGATACGCTAGCTGACTCATTATAGTTATCTTTGTTGCAAATTTGGCCGTCTTCTGTTTGCAAGAACCAAGTACTGCTTTCAGCGAACACTGTGGAATGGCTTTTTTAAAGATTAGATCCCAATCCGTGTTTGAAAGAGGATAATGAACCCACTACAAAGAAGACGACCTGTTGTTCTTTTATCAAAAGCCGATAATTTCCCGAGGTCCGTCTGGAACATCTAGAACGTTTCTAGCTTCTGTTCATAGCAGCTGCTTTAAGGGGGCGGAGTTAACATCTCTACTCCCCGCCCTCTTCCGTGGAGTAGAGGGGGCGTGGCTCTTGTGAGAGTTGAACAACTCTATTCTGATGTGGGTCTGTGATGTCACAGGACACGATAAACCTGAACGGCTCAGTGACCCCAAACAAAGTGGCAGGTTTGTGTCGTATTGGGTTTGGACTTTTAAGTCATTTCAGACCCCCTAATAAGAGCTTTCAAGCTCAAATAAACATGTTAATTTTTTTTTTAAAGTATTTACTGTGGTCCAAGTTTACATGAAATCTGTACTATAGATAAAGTCACTCAGGAAGCCCTTGAAAAAATTTGACTAAATGAAGAAAAAACACTGCTGAATTTATATTAAAGTATACAAATCATTGCTTTAATAAATTTGCCAAAAAAGGGGTTTAAACTTTTGCAGACGATGAGATTTTGTCATACCGCTAGTTCGCATTGTCAGGACTCGGTAACCTGATCACATTTCTCAAGTTTATTTCTACTTCTATATTTTCTTTTCTCAACCAAACAATTTTTTTTTTGCCAAACAGAACAAAACAGCAGCACCCGGTGCAGAGTGCCACATCACAGCTGGCTGGACTGCTAAAACATCTGGAGAACTAATTAACGACAACGTTAACCAGAGGGGAACGTTATCTTGAAAGTGGAACAAGTTGCGTTACTGAGCTGCGTGTTTACGAGTTCTCGCCACATCTGAGGATAACTTTTTTTTTTCACGTGTCTGAGAACCGTTGTGTGATTGGTCAGAAGTTTGACATGGGCGTGGTCAATGCAGAGAAAGCTCTTTTAAACTTTATTATTTTCTTAAATAGTAAACACAAATTTTCAACCATGTTACCCTCCTCCTCCATCAACACATCAACCATCATTTCTGTCACCGTGCTTTTTTTTCTTTTCTTTTTGTGTCGCCGTACATCCACTAGCTATTGTAAGCGACTAAAACTATCAGAGGTCATGGGTTCTTGGGTTTGGTTACACCTGCTGCTTCTCCTTGGACATGCGTGTGTCCACGTGACCTCGACATGACCTCAACCTGACATGACAGCTCTGGAAATGTAACCAATGTTTAGTAGCAGGATATGACATAAATCATGTCGTTATGTAGAGGCCTTTTTGGGAGGTGGGGGAGGGGTCCAGTGAGGACTTCCAGGAGTGGAAGTCCTCACTGTTTAAGTCCATTGTGAAGTATTCATTGTGAAGTATTCATTTCTAAAATAAAGGTGGGATATAATAAATGTTAAAACAGTGAATTTCATTATCGGTTTTGTTAATTTCTGCACTTATTTCAAAACATATTTTTATGCAATATGCAAGATCTGCTAATATAATAATGTATTCAGCTTTTCTAATCTGTCTAATTGAGGGCTTTCACACCTACAGCCTTTAGTCTGCTGAAAACGCACTGTTTTAAGCTGATTTTCCAGCTTTGTGAATATTAAAACTGTAAAGACAGAATTCTGTGAAGACACCCAGACCAAGCTTACAAAAAGAGCCGATACCGGTCTGAATCAACTGGCAACCTCCTGAACCAAAATAAGACCAAATTCCTGGAATCACATCATTCCCTGATTATATTAAATCTCTTCGGCTTTAATTGGGAGTTTTTGTGAGGAAAAACCCAGAGAAATTCATCATGTAAAGAAACTAAGGTATCAAAGGTATGATCTGGTGTTGTCGTGGTTACCCTGATCTCGCGTGATGGGTGCAATGTCTTTCGTGGACGGAGACAGGCAGAAGATCCGCCCACTGTAGATGCGTCCCTCCGTCTCCACGTAGTCCTCGAAGGAGCAGT
Organism: Zenarchopterus dispar; assembly: GCA_028564865.1. Lineage (NCBI taxonomy): Eukaryota > Metazoa > Chordata > Actinopteri > Beloniformes > Zenarchopteridae > Zenarchopterus > Zenarchopterus dispar. Next base: position 2,080,934 of record JAOWBL010000022.1, on the reverse strand, counting down.
TAACTCCGGCGGAGAGACTCGGCACATTCTGCGCCTGAAGCACCAACTGGGGAGGAGGACGAGAAAGCAGCAAGATGAGGTGCAGCAGAAATTTGAATCAATAAACTTCATTACGGATGGCCCACAGCAGAATAGGCTGCTGGGATGTCGCTTTAAAGCTCTAACTCAAAATGAGTGCCGAGGATGACACGACGACGAGCTTTATTTCATGTTGTTTCAGATGAGTTTTACTCGTCTTCTCCGTCCGTCTTTCTCGCCTCACCACGGTCCTAAAATCAAGCTGCTACCGCTTCTTTCTTTGTGTGTAAAAGCAATAAAAACCGTCTGATTCAAGTTGGCTTTAGGATTAAGCAAATGTAGCCCCAGACGAAGAACGGCAACATATTTTCTTTTTTACGCTATTTGACAAGAATTTAAACAAAAACGAGACAAAACCATTGAGCATTAGTGGATTTCACAAACATTGATCTTCAGCAGTTCAGACCTCTGTAAAAGCAGATGTTTTTGGCTGTTTGCTGGTCTGGAGCTTTCACATGAGCGTTAACACAATGCCAAGAGGGAAAGACATCAGCAGGTCTCAGTGACGTAGCTGGTACTGCACATCGATCTGGAAATGGCTATAAAACCAGTTCCAAATAGTTTGGAGGTTAATGTTTATCAGTGGGAAGGATTAATCCCAAGTGGGGAAAAAAAAAACAAGACAGTTGACACTTTCACCTGGAGTGGATCATTTGTTTGAGCTTGTACTTGCCTAATACTAAGATCCACAAGAATCAGGAGATTTTTTTAAATTTTATTTTTACAATGAAACAAAACCAAACAGCAATGACGGATTATCTTTTTGAACATGGGGGTTTAATTAAAAAAAAAAAAAAAGAAAATGGATACAAAGATGTAATAAAAAAATCTGAAGTGATAGAATAAGAATAAGAAAAGAAACGATGGAGTCTGTACCTGAACTTCTGACATGGTGACGGAAACGGTCTCAGGGTGCACGGAGAGATGGACGCACTGCTCGGCCCTGGTGGTGAAACGCTGAGGCTCCTCCGCCCGCTCGCAGCGATCCCTCCTCGAGCATCTACACCAGGAGAAGAAACCACACTCACATCTCTGCACTAAACCCATCCAGAATCAAATTCTATTTAAACCCACATTATGTCTCCAACTCGCCGTCTTTGTGTAGGTATTATTATTATAATGAGAACACGTCTTTGCTCAAAATGCGCCTTTGGTATCCTTCTCAACAGGGCAGCGTAACTCGTCCTTGCTTGTTGTTTAGAGTGCTGATATCACTGAATTAGTGATACTCGGTATTTATTGAACAAAGCCAGGATGCTGAGCTCCAGGCCTGTTTATTAGTGAGTGCAGAGATGCATGGAAATTAGAAGTAAATTAGTGAGGTGCAAATGAACAACCTATGCATTTAAAGAGCTTAACACAGCAATAACTGGAATATATTCTGTTAAATAGTGACATGACAACCAATTCAGCATTTTTTTCTGTAACTCTGTAGCGTTTTTTTTTTTTTTAAGTTGCAGACCAACATTACTCTCATTATCAACATCCTGCAAGCTCTGCATGTCTGTATAAATATTTATAGAGGTAGCATGATAGACCAAGGTTCCCTCAGTAAAAACTAAAGACCATTGGCGGATAACTTTGTCTGATAAAAAGAAAATAAATAATTGCATCGCAAATTCAGGAGCTTCTCCAACTCACAGCAGTAATAATAATTCGAGCTCTGATATCTAAATACAGCACATGCTTGCAAAAAGAAGTTGGATATTTTCTTAGAAAGTCCACGTAGCGAGAAAACACTTTTCAAAATAAGAGTCTAATCACAAACCCAAAGAAATGACGGTGAGAAATGCAGAGAGAGAGTAAGACAGTGACACTTCTATTTAGTATGGCTTTGAGTTCTTGCAGCTATCATGAACCTGGCCATGAGATTCATCGCCTTCATTTTATTTGTAAATATCATCCAGTTTTTCTAGTTTAGGCTCACAATACATGACAAAAAAGTTGGGACATTAAAGCTTTTCCCACTTCGTAACATCATCATTCCCTTTCACAATATTTCAAATATATTCTGGTGCTGACGATAGTAAGATGGGAATAGTTTCATTTGTTGTTTTGTCTCTTCATTCCTGCAACAGCACACGATGATTGTTATTGCTTTTATTTTGAAATGTGCACGCCGCCCAGCCGAGCATGTGTACACTCTTCTTCCTCAGCCAACCCTTTTGGAACGTTAACTTCTGATGCACACGCTGAAAACGACTGCGTGAATGACGTTCAGGAAGACGAATCGGGACTTACATGTTATGCAGCACACACCAGCCACAGTGAGGGTCTCCGGATCCCAGACAGTCTCTGCAGGATGTGTACTGCTCACAACTCTCCACCGGGACACGCGTCACCTTGGGAGGAAAAGAAATGGTTGGTTAGTTGTTAGTTGTGTCCGTTTTACTACTTTTTGATTAGGAGGGATCGAGTGGAGTTGGGACATGCAAAGCAACTCCACCCCCATCCCCTACCCCCTCCAGGGTGAAAAATGAGCTTCAACACCACTTTTTAGGAACATCCACCTCATGTCCAGTTCCCTTCATGAAGTCTATGATTGTAACACAGTTCTGCTCAACTGACTTGACATTGCACTTTTCCATTGTTACACACACATTATCCATGAAGGAACGTCATGCATAGAGAGCACAGCCGACATCTGGGCAATGAAGGGACCATTAATGGAGAGTAGAGAGAAAATGGGCATGTATAATATAAAAATACCATACTGAAAGCCATATGGCTCCAAATTCTTCAATATAGGATGCCATTTTAAGTTATAGCTGACGAGAGCCTCCACAGAAACCACACATCTACAGCCCCGTAATCCTCCATGGTTTCCACACATCCTGCCCTCTGTGTCACTCTAATGTACAGTTGGACACAATAGCTTATGGCAGATTCATAGCATGGTAATAGTAACCTGTTTCTGATAGCCATTATAACGCTGCCATCACAAGGCACCAGCCTCTTACGGGACACCAAATGGCAGCAAATTGCTGTCATTACTTGTCTTGTGGTTGGACAAATATCATGCTAGTAATAGAGCCTATCTGATAGATGGAGGAGGGGAAAGGGGGATAAAAAACCCATGCCACTCTTGAGCACAATAGCCAGAGAGAGAAGTTTATTCAATGGGCCTTTGTGATAGTGGGCCAGATGATGTATTCCAATGGAACAGTTCAATTATTGAGTTTTAGAAAACAGATAATGGGATGGGAAATGGGAGATGCTCAGCCAAAGACTCTTTGTCTTACTCAGGTGGCAAGGGATTGAGTGTGTGTGTGTGTTTGCAAAAGAGACAGTGTAAGTAAGTGAGAAGCACCTATTTATATTAAATATGGCATTTTCATCCCTGGCCTATTTTGCTGCCGCAGAGGGAGACACATCCATCTGTGGGCACATCCATCCGTGGGAGGGAGGTGGTGGGGAAAGGACAAGGGACGGCAGAAAGAATGAGATCATAGGAGGGAAATGTCCATTTCACTTTCTATTGATAACGCATGGCTTTTGTTGTTTTTTTGAAAAAGAAGCGAAAACAAAGAACCTCAGATCACACTGAAACACTTCACTTTTGCTACGTTTTTTACTGTAGAGGGAAGGAAGGAGGCAGAGGAAATGACGAGGAGAGTTTATTACAAATAAATAATGGCTACAAATGAGCCTCTCTCATTTGGGTCGTGATAGAGAGGCTCTTAATTTGCCTTGTGGCAGACGAGAGCAAAGAGGAGGGGGCCGCGGGGGGCCTGGGGTGGGGTGGGGGGCAAGGGGAATGCCGGGAAGGATAGATGAGAAAGACACACAAATGTAATTGCAACTGATGTTTCATTCCACATATGGGGCTCCTTGGGTCCCAGCTAGCAGCAGTTATAGGGTGGGTGATAATTGTCCCATCTGTATAATACAGTTGAAAATATAAGGTGCTATCGCTGCACAATAGGCTGATGGATGGCTTATTTGGTCGGCGGGCCCGGTTCTACGAGGGCTGCCGACGCTGGAGAGCAACCCTGCAGACATGCAGCCTGATGCAATGCTTGAGCATCGGGTGAACAACTTCAACATGAAGCCGCAATTCACATTACACATGTGCAGCGTTCACACACATGCGCACTATCAGCTAAAAAAAAAAGAGTAATCATTCAACAAATCCTAATTTAGAAGAAATAAGGCAATTTTGAATTTGATGACAGCATCATGTCTCAACAAGGGTTGGGAGACGATGTTTTTTACTCTGTAGCATTTCACCTTCTTTTAACAACAGTCGACAAACAGAGGGAAGTGAGGGGAAGACGTGTCAGGATTTCAGGAGAGGAATGCTGTCCCATTCTTGTTTGATACAGAATTGGAACCACTGATTTTTTATTTTTTATTTTCCCCCCAGTTAAAAGGTCTGGACTGCAGACAGCCCGGTTCAGCATCTGGACTCTGAATGGATGCAGTATGTGCTTCGGCATCGTCTTGCTGAAAAAAAGCAACAGCTTCCCACCAGCTGAAGTCGTTCCCTGGATGGGAGTATATGTTGCTCGAAAACTTGTATATAGCTTTCAGTACTGATGTTTCCATTCCAGATGTGCCAGCTGTCCTTTCCATATAATTATCTTCGTACCATCAGAGATGCAGAATTTTGAACTAATAAACACCAATGTTCCTCTCCTCTTTATTCTGGAGCATGGTTTTCAAAAATCAGTTGAAATTTTGATTCGTCTGAGAGCATCGTTTTTAATTTGCCTTAGTCCACTTTGAATGGGGTCCGCAGTGTCTCTGGATCATGCTCACATCTGGTTTCTTTGCTTTAACCTGTGAACGTTGTGATTTCCAGGTGTGCTCCTGAGCCAGTTCAGCGGTTTCCATGTCTGTTCTGAGTTCAGTGCTGCCTCAGGGCATTCAACACTGATATGTGGCCTTGTCCAAGCCCACAGAGATTTCTCCACATTCTATTAATATTTAGGTGATATTACAGAGATTAGTCATTTGAAATCACTGCAATTTTATGCTGACGAACATTATTCTACAGTTGTTCCACAATTTGTAGATGTACTTTTTTTGCAGATTGATGATCGTCTGCCCAACTCTGCCTCGCTAAGATACTTTTCACACCCAATCATATTACTGACATCTTGCCAATAAGCATAATTAGTTGCAAGACATTTCTCCAGAAGTTTCTTTATAGCGCCACTAACTTCCCCAGCCTTTTATTGCCCATGCCCCAACTTTTGACACTTATTGCTGCTATCAAATTCAAAATGAGCTGTTATTTCTTATGGGATGGTAAAATGTCTCACTTTGAACATTTGGTAAATTTTCTATTTTCAGTTGTGAATCAAATGCGGGTGTATAAGATTTGCAACTCATTGCAACCTGTTTTATTTACACTGTCAGCAGGATGCACGGAAAAAAAGAAAAAAAACTCTGCAAATGAAGCCATGGATCAGCAGCAGCCAGTGAACAACACAACCACAGAGAAATCACACAATGAGACTCAAATGAGCAATACGGAGCCTTACAAAGAAAACATCACTCCATCTTTATGTTTTTTAAAGCCCATTGTTGTCTTTATAAGCTCCCAAATGAGCGCTGAGTACCAGGCCTGTTGCAATCATAAGAACACAGTTTTTACTATGTTCCCATCCAGAAGCATGTGTGTTTTACCGACCTGCACACTCACCCTCTACACCTCGTAACTTTACTGGTATCTGCTGTACTCCTTTACCAAGGGATTTCTATGCATCATATTTTATCTAATATTACTGTCCTTTATTATCCAGATCTAACAATCACTTTAGCACTGTGGGAACGCTTGTTCCCTTTTTGCTTGCCAACAGTGAGATCTCCATACTTGTTATATAGTTCATTTAAAGGTAGGGTAAGTGATTATGTTGTCTACTTGTGAACAACCCTCACCATCCACTAACTGTCCATTTTGTGATACACTGTTAAAAAAAAAAAAGCAGCACTGCTTGTGTAATCTGGAGATATGTATCTATCTATCTATCTATCTATCTATCTATCTATCTATATATATATATATATACACACACACACACACATTGTAAATGGCTTGTAAATATCAGATCAATGTTGCCCATATTAGCAACAGTTCTTAGCATTAGTCTTTAGGACCTTTAAGCAACAAAAATGTGTTTTTCTAAACATCTAATTGGGTGGGGGCGGGGCTTAGAGAGTTAAAAAGGGGATGTTGACCCATGTCGCAAACAACTGATGAAAACTAAGAAAAACTTCCAATTAGGACATCCTCTGCTTCTTAAATTTAAGGCACATATTAGTTTAAGCTCCCCTCCCCCATCAGTGCGACCCTAAACCAGAGTAAGCTGGTTTAAAAGTGGATGGATGGATGGAGGTCATTCTCGTCTTTCACTGCAGTGAGACATATGACACTGATATTACTGGATGTGAGATTTGTTTACACTCACTCCACAACACCCCTCGTGGTCAAACTGCTCCATGACCTCCTTAAATATCTTCTAGAGTGGATAGAAAATCCAAAGCTTCCTGCTTCACTTATAAACTTTAGAACAATAAAGTGTAAGAATTAAAAAACAAAAAACAAAAACAGTGAGTGAGTGGGAGGAGCTTGGGTCCTTGAGGTTCTGGGTGTGCGGGGCTTAGCTAGTGCAGGACAGAAGTGGCTGCTTTTTGTGGATGTTTCCAGGCTACTTTGTGTTGCATTTGTATTTTCATTTGAAGGAACTCTGGATTACTTTTATGAAATGTGGTTAAGCTCTCGCAGCCTTTGAACCTCCATCCAGGACATCTGGATTGTTTTGTCTGAAGTTACCGTGACACACCTGCAGCAATGAATGTAGAAAACAAAGCTGTCTATGTTTGACCAAACTGTCTGTTTTCTACAAACATATGAAATGCAAGTGTGGCATTATTCCTGTAATCCATCTCCTGAACCAAGTTTTCCACTCTGTCTTTGATGCTAAACCGTCTTCCTCACAGCAGTCATGTAGAAACACCAAAAAATAAAACACACCCAAAAGCTTTCTGGTCTTTTTTCCTTCCTACCACCCAATCCCACACAGAGTCGCTCAGTTTAGCTCTTTCATAAATCAACTTTAACCCATTTCACTTCGAGTCAAAGTCACACTCGCTCCCAACCACATTAAGACATCTCTCATCTCCCCTGCTGTCCGTCTCTTTGACCGTCTCACAAATCACATTCTGATCAGCCGATCACTCATCTCTTTGCCGTGGGAGGACTGCTAATGTGTCAGTAAGAACAGGAGATGGGCTTTTAGCAGATACAGAATCCAAAAGGGTGGAATCGTATATTCTTAAAAGAATAGGCTTCTGCTGTTCATCAACTCTTGAAAATTTTTGACGTATAAAAAATCAAATATGAACAAAAACAACAAAACCTTTATTAACCATTTTCACTTCAACAAAGATTTGGATCAATGTTCTGTTCTAACGGGCTGAAGCGTGTCCAGAAATTCCTGGTGGAGGACTCTCACAAAGTGTTTCCAGTGAACCTGCTCTACTGTTCCTAATAAATAAGATATTTCAGCCTGAACCTGCAAGGCGTAACCATAGCAACAGGGAGCTGGTCAAAGCCTCAGTTTACATATATTGCAACATTTGAACAAGCCAACATCCCATGCAGACACACTGATATGAGAAGTGCAGTCCTTCGAGGTTTAATTGTGTGAACACCAGAAAGCAAGAATGACGCAGGTCTTGTGACTGAACAGGTACTTGATATCACACAAGCGATGACCTCACATCTCAGACGTGATTCAACTGGCTTTGAAGGCTACAGCCAGCTCACCAATACAATTAATACAAATACATACCCAGCAATCACCAATAAGCAGAAGTGTAATAAGCAGTAAACCGTATAACATATGAAGCTGGTCTTGATGTTTAACATCCCATCATAAATGTAGTTTGACAAAAAAAAAAAGCAATGTTACTGATGGATAAAAAAAAAGATCATCCATCCATCTTCTTCCTCTTATCCGTGGTTGGATCGAGGGGGCAGTAGCCTAAGCAGGGA